>ML807743.1:259366-272820 GCA_009831015.1 Picea engelmannii | reverse complement strand
ACCTCCCCGATTACAGGCTCTTCTACCCACCCCCCAATTCTGTCCCCAGGCGCCACCCCGCTTCCTCCGCAAACTAAACGACGTCGACCTTCGACCACCTCGCCTCCTAAGCAGTCTCCGCTCCCGCGAGCCATGGCCACCATACCACGCGGATCGCTTACGACTCCACGCTGTCCTCAAGACCCCAGGATGCAATTCTTTGCGACCATGTCCTTCCCGGCTTCCTCGAGTACCTGGCGAAGTGAACCTCGGGCTTTCGGAGCAGCCAAACGACTGCGTCTCCACCAGGCGACTCACCCCGACAGCGAACCTTTCAGCGAAAGACTGAGCATCCTATACGACCTAGTCTTCGAGCTCCGAAGAGAGGTGGCAGACCTCAAGTTTCGACTGCAAGCCACCGAAGACAATGTGGCCACCTTTCTACAGATCCTCTCGACCATGCAAATAGAGCTCTCCCCGGACCCTACTGGCATCACCCCGGGGGGGGGGAAATTGACACAGAGATAGATGACATGCTGCGACAAGCAGCAGCGCGGCAGAAGGAAGCGGAGCCCAGCGGTCCACCTGAGCACACGGAACGAGAGGAGCGCAGGGAGCAACGCGGGGAAGATCAGCCGATCAACGCCACGACAGAACCATGGGCAGAGGACCTTAGCGCCGCGTGGCTGGGCTTTTCGCCAGGTGTCTAGCTCTCTGTTTTTGTCCAAACTGTGTTTTTAGGCTCCTAGGCTAGGTGGCTTTTAGTTTGAACTTTGTTCCTTTTAAAACTCAGCAACTGTCTAAGACTGATGACTTGGGAGCTGGCTGGACTGGTTTCCCCTCTGTTAGGGCAGTCCAGTAACTACAGCTAGTTTCTTTTTGTATTTTTGGAACCTTTGTTCAGCCATAGCAGGCACCACACATAATATAACTTTCTTACTTACAAAAAAAAAAAAAAGTGGACTTCTCCAAAGAATTTAACAAAGTAAGTTGATTATTCTTACACCTTATCCTCATTCATCTGGGATTCAACTTCCAATTTATATCATGGGTAATGGGTTGCATAAGTTTGGTCTTCTTTATTGTGTAAATTATGGAGAAGCCTCATCCTTTTTCAAGCCTAAAAGAGGAATTTGGTAGGGTGTTCCATTATCCCCTACACTCCTCTTTTTCTTGGTAGTAGAAGGGATCACACTACAAGGAAAAAACCTTGTAGCAGAGGTTTGTTTGAAGGTTTTTAGTGTTACAAGATTTGGAAAAAATTTCAGAAAAAACCTCTACTACAACCTCCTCTTTTCAAAACAGAGGTTTTAACGAGTGTTCCATATAACTAAAAAAAATTGGGTGGGAAAAGGTTGTAGCTGGTTTTTTTTTTCTTTGGTACTTTTATTATCAAAATGCACCAGTGCACTCTTAATAAACCTACCCTAGTGTGTACATAAAACAAAAAATCACTGGTGCGTTTATAATTACTACGCACCAGCTTCACCTTTTTTTGTTGTATGCAACACCGGTGCTTTTATAATTTATATGCACCTATTTGGCATTGTTTATATATGAAGCACCAATGCTTTTGATTTTATGTATGCCCCAATGCGTTTAAGTTAGTGTGTGGACCGGTTCTTGTACAATTTTTATGTATCGGTGCATGTATTACCATGTGCATTGAAGGGTAGTAAAATTTCGAATATTCGAGCTGAGATGTCGATGCCATTATTTTTACGAAGCACCAATGCATATATTATACTTACAACACTAGTGTATACATTGTATTTAGAGCCCCAATGCATATATTATACTTACAAAACTAGTGCACACATTATATTTAGAGCCCAAATGTGTATTGTAAACATGGGCACTGTAAAATTTTGAAACGATAAATATAACTGTATGTTATGTCGTTTACAAAATGATGTTTTTTCTCAATAGTTTGCATCGATGCTTTAGTATAATAAATGGGCACCAGTGCACGTGACTCCTAAAAATGCACCACTTTCTATATTATTGCACACACCGTCTAGTGAGTTCATAAGAATACCATGTACTGATATGCATCTATTTTAATTAATTGTATTTTTACCAAATTTCAATTAATTATAACAAAATCAAATATTTTTTACAATAATGTTGTTTTATATTTTGATTATTGCATTTTGATATAATGATTTCATTAATGTGTTATCCAATTAATTACACCCCTGTAATTTGTAACAATGTAAATCATCCACACATTAATTATTCAACAACACAACATTTTACAATATTTGACAATGCAATAAAATAAGAAACCCATTTTATTATATATGAATAAGAGACCCATTGTCATACAAAATGGGACAATGTAAAGGTCCACAATAATCAAATTGCAACCAATATGTAATTATTACACTTATTGGTAACATGTCCTCATGCAATTAGGACAATATGTTGAATACATTAAACAAAATCCCCGATTTCCAGAGACAATTATTCCAAAACATACAACTTGCAATAACATTCAATTATATTGATTGACATTCATCACTTGAATTGTTGTCATTGCTCGAGCTACTTGCATGTCTCATTTCTTCATCATTTGTAGGTGATATTGTACTTTGGTTAATTAACCTAATTTTTTCTTGAACGACTTGTTTTTTATGTTCCACTTCTTTAGCTTCCATCTACAAACATATAAATAAAGTGTAATAAGTATATCTATATTTATATATATAGTAGAATATACATGATTGTGTAAATAAAAAAACATACCTTAGCAGTGAATCTTTCATAAGCAATACACATTCTTTCAAAGCCATGCTTCATGCCTTCTCTTAAAATCTCTTATGTTGGCTGCATTCCATACTTTGTTTCCTACATGTTTAATACACCATGGAAAATCACAATCGATATAATTAATATAAGGGTTTCTTGTTGTTTCATTAATTATAAAACAAGGGAATTTAAACAACATAGCTACTTACAAAGTGTTCAATTAAACCTTCATACTTCAACATATACTGACAACCCACACTTAACCCAATGTTTATAAATTCATGGGTTGGATTCTCTTTGTATGTTAGCACCTATTAGAAGACATCCATGGAAAAGTGTAAATTAATTATTTGAATATAAAGATCACAACAAACATGAAATCTTAAGTAATATTGAAAACGTAAATACTCACAAAATTTGCGATCAACTCTTTTATTCCTCATTGTCCTGTCTTATGTGTTGAATGGATTCTATTTTTTTCTTTTCCACAACAAAAAATCGAAAAATTAGTATTTCACACGATAATTAAATTCGATGTACATAAAATAATAAATGAATGATTACATACCTTTGATGCACATTGTTGTTGTGATGGTTCCTCTTGTGACACAATTTTGTTCCTTTCCTTTATCATATCCTTCTACACTTTTTTGGACATCCCTACTGGCATGTATTGGTTTCCCCTTGTTTGTCCCATGTAATTTTCAAAATCTCCCTGAAAAAAGAAAAGCTAAGAATCATCAGATATACAAATTACATAATTGTTTTACAAAATAAGATATTGGTGCATATAGCAACTTCATATGCATCGATGCATCAACAAATTGTTGTATTAAGTTGGTTCTTTATAAACTAATAAAAGCACCAGTACCTAAGTATTTTTTATTATGCTTTGCCGACATGTGAACAAATTTAAAAATGACGGTTTCCATATAAAAAATAATATTATTTTCATTTTAAACTCATCGGTGCTCTTTATAAGACAATTCGTCACGATGCTTATCTATGTACAATGCACACCGCCAACCGTGAAAAGTTAAAAAAAAAAATAGTATTTGTAATTTAAATTAATAAGTGTTGTTGACATGAAAATACACACTTGTTCTCTGCCTCTGCATAGTGTGCACTGCTAACCATGAAGACATTAAAAAAAATTGACAACAACATGCCAGTTTTAGATCCAATGCAACGACTGGTTCCACTGCGACAGATAGGAAACAACCCATATATAGATAAACAAACCCTATACAAATATTTTTCTTAAAACAATACTTCTTGTGAAATATAGAAAGGGAAAACAAAAGAAATAGTAAAGAAATTAGGGCTTCCAATACTGAAGGTAACTATGGAACCCTTTTTTTGGTTTGGGAATGCACTGGAAATTGCTTGAATCAAATAGGGGAAAGATTAAAATGATCAATGGAATGAAATCATATACATGAAATTTTTCCTCTGCAGATTTCTATGTAACTTACATTAATTCCTTTTGAATTTGACTCTTCAAAAAACTCCACCCTCTCCAAAGTCTTTGCTAGTAAATCTCTCTTGCATGAATCTCCCCTCTAAATTTTGGAAAAAGAATGAATAAGGTTTTCATTTATAAATGCAGACATTTATAAAACTAAAATTCCCACTCATTTTTTCATTGTATATTTCGATGCATTGATGATAAATGTGTGAATTGTTTTTTTTTGTAACATTACATTTTTAGTGCACTAGACAATTCATAGCACACCAGTGTGGTGTGTGCATATAATGTATCAACTCATTTTTCTGTAGTAAATTTCAATGCATTGATAATGCACACACTCTATTTTTTCTAACTTTCTTTAATCAATGCGATATACAATTCATACCACACTAGTGCGGTTTGTAAGTACTAGCACACCAACAAACAATTTATTTTTCAAAATGAAAATGAAAACATCTACATTTATATTTTGTGGAGGCGATAATGGAGGTCAGTCTTCGGTGCTTCCCACAACTTAAATCATTGGCGTGTATCTTTTATAAAAATGCACCAGGGCATCCTTATATAATTAAGTCCACTTTTAACTTGTAAAAGTTATTCAAAATTCTGTTTGAATTTAGATTCTTCTATGCTTCCCAAGATGATATCTTTGGCTCAAATGCAGGAAAAAAGGAATTGTGATATCAAATGGCTAATTCTTCAGATTCCAGCTCATTCCATATCATTGCAAATCCTTCAAGTTCTCCCCCACCGATTATAGTAAGTCTATATTTTATTTATCTAATTAAATTTGTGTTGTGTATGCACGTGCAATTGAATAATTGTTCATTGAATTCTGCAGGATCATGACTCAGGATCGAGTGGATGCATAATATATTCTAGTTGTCCCAAAAATTTTCAAACTCTTATCGGGAGAAAGAAACCACAATCGAATGTTTGATGAAAATTGGTAGCTTATTTACCCTACCTATTATAACATGCCATCTTCTAGCAACCAGCTTGGGTCGACAATATTACACTGTGAATTAGATATCTTTTATGCAGACACCCCTTGGGGCATAAGAAAATAATGATTGAGTAATTTTATTTTTTGATTTTAAATGGACCTAATGTAAATGTATTTCTTAATTCGACATTTCTTTTATAAAGTGGTTGGTTGCATGTTTATTATTGGGAAAAAATTACATTCGTCTAATAAATGTTTGGTATAATTTGAACATACTAAATGCATTGTGTTACTAATATTATCAATGTAATGTTCAATATTTTTACAATCACGATTTTGACGATGAACAACTTGTCTACCATCTGTCATTGCACCCCACTACAATGTAAAGTCACATTCTTTCCATTAAACGAGTACAACTCGGAGAGGAAGCATACCAAGCATGGTTGAATCAACCACCTAATCAATTCCCACTACATCTTGAGTCACCAATTCAAAATATCTACAATAATACTAGTTCTTCACATATTGGGGACGAAGGCAATGATACAAAGGTTGGTATGGATGATTTCTTATGGGATACCCAAGCCATGGAGGGAATGTTTTTACATGAATTCCAACAAAGTGAACTCGGGGATGACACTGATATTATCGATACCTTCTTCGAAATCCTAAAATTTGATTCCACCACCCTTCTCTTTGGACATGGGTCAAGGTATACCTAACTAGGGACATCAATGCTACTGTACAACTTGAAAACAATGTATGGTATGCCAAACATGTGTTTCTTGACACTTTTGAGGTAACTAACCATTAAGTCCCCTAAGTTTTTTAAGGAATATTGTCACATAATGAATGAAAAAATGGTTGATTTTATGAATGCTTAATGACAATGCACATTTATATTTCCCACTATTGCAGGTTACTCAAAGATAAGTTACTTCCGACTCTTGATAGATAATTCCTTTCTCGATAGTTGTACATAGGTAAAGAAAATGTTGAAATTGTTGGGTGTTCAGTACATATCATGCCACTCATGTCTGAATGATTGTATTATATACATGAACAAATATGCAGAAAAAAACATGTCTAGAATGTGGGCACGACAGGTACCAAAAATAAAAAAAAAACAAGGGTAAGCCACATGGTCCTCCTCATAAGATATTGAGGCATGTGCTTATAATTCCAAGTTCAAAGGATTTTTCATTGAAAACAATTATTCGTGTTGCAGGAGTGACATGTGTTAAGCTCTAGACAAAGCCCCATGCTAAGTATAAAACCCCTTATTAAGCCTTAGATATTGAATTATTACTTTTCTAGTGTTATATTTGTATGTAGGGTAGAACCCTTCATTGTACCCTTTCATTATAATTGTATCCTCTCTCTCTCTCTCTCTCTCTCTCTCTCTCTCTCTCTCTCTCTCTACACACACACACACACACACACACACACCAAGGAGACCTAGTCTTAGGATCATCTCATCTTGTCTTATGAATTTGATATATTATAAAAGGAGGTTTCTTCCCTTGAAATGGACTGTATCCATTGAATTTTTATCATTTTTAAGGTGTTGGATCATAAAATTTGGTATCAGAGCATCAATCATAAGGTTTTGTTGCTTCAAGCGAGTCATATTGAATTTTTTGCTATAATTGTTTTTTGGGATGCTTCAGACAATGAAATTTAGAGGTTACTTAGTATACATATCAAAGTATCTTTGATAAAAATTTCATTTTTTAGGTTGTTATACTTTCAGAGATATAGCCTACGGAAGGTAGGGTTTTTGACTCATCCTGAATTCATTTTTAAATGAGTCATCTGGAAATTTTCACTATAAATTTGTTTATGGGAGGTTTTAGATAGTAAAATTATATGGAGACTAAGGAGACATGTCATAGTATAGGTGGTAAAAATTTTAGGTTCTTTTTCACTATACTTTTGGATATATAGTCCATACAAGACAAGGTTTGTGACTAATCATGAAATCCATTATCTTGGCATTTTTGTTGTAATTTATTTTCAGTGAAGTTTCACACTCTAAATTTTTTAGAATCCTGAGTTGACATAGTGAAGTACATGTGGATTTTTTTTTATAGATTTTTAATCATTATATTTAATGATATATTGTTGGTGCAATTTAGGGTTTTTGCACAAGTTATTTTCTAGAGATTTTAAGATCTTTTTCATGGTTAGCAAGATCATTTTTTACATTTCTTTAGAGATGTGTTCCAATGTATTTAAATAACATACGATTTGTTGTTAAGTAAGTAAAACTATGGTTGGGGAAGAATACACACATGAAATACACATGGTTTCACAAGGTTACTAAAAACACATTGTTTCACCTATTGGAAACCCCTGTAACCCCTATTGGTACCCCTTCAAGTAGTACCACATTAGATAGTACCTGTAGAAAAAATATCACTTCCACGTACCTTTGGGGATATAGGAAGTCCCCTAGGTATACCTGAAACCATCATTAGATAATCTATTCGACCATATTGTTGTTATAGTACACCGAGAACAACACTCAGGGATACCACTCTCTAGTACTTGGGTAGTCAAGTAGTATGGATAAGGGAACATTTCAACCTACTTATTTAGTGCTCTCAGATATTGGGCTGAGTACTATTGTTGGACCCCACACCTATATCATAAAGCTATAGTACTCGACACTCCCTTGTCCTTATGACATAGTGATATTTTTTCATGGCTCCAAAGAAATATACAAGACTTACTTCACCAAATAAACCTCCAAAAATCTCTTCCACGATCCATGAAGAAAACGAGGAGATAAAAAGACATCTATCCAAATTGGATAGTCAAATCAACAAATTGAATGATAGGTTAATGAAAAAGTTTGATTTGATAAATACTCAAATTGATGAAAAAATTGAAATAGAAAGGAAAATGAAATAGAAAGAAAGATGAAAAAATTGATGGAAAGGAAAGTGGATGAAAATAAGGAAGAGATGAAAACAAATATGGATGAAAATAAGGAAGAGATGAAAATAAATATGGAACAAATGGAAAAGAAGATTATGGAAGCCTTAAATGCGAGGTTCCATAAAATTGATAATGTTTTTGAAGGGACTCATGAAAATAAAGGTAGTATTCAGGTTGAACAACTTTCCATGGGGATTTAACTCCAATAATGGAGTTACTTATGGATGGTCTCAAAAAGGAGTGAAACTCCCCAAGGTTTAATTAAGGAAGTTTGATGGAACGAAGGTATTTGCTTGGGTGAACCAAATAGAGCAATATTTTGAACTGCATATTATTATGGATGATAAGCAAAGGATTCACATAGCAACTTTGAACTTTAAGATAAAACCATATCAATGGTATCAATGGGTAGTTTAAAGGAATCCCCCTTCTTATCATTATACTTGGGGTTTATTTACAAGAGACTTAGAAGCACAATATGGGAAAGTTTGGGAACATGACTAATTCATTCAATTGACAAGAATCAAACACTTTGATGATATTTAATATTATAATTTAGAATTTCAGGTATTGGCCATAAGGGTGGATGAAATGAGTGATGAAAATTTGTTGGAAGCTTACATGGGTGGATTAAAAGAAGACATTAAAGATAATATTTTCCTAAAACATTATGGAAACATTATGGAAGATATGCAATTCGATCATCATATTCAAGCCAAGAATAAGGATACACACAAGTCTACCATTGGAGCATAAGCATGAAACATAGATAATTTTGGGGTTCATAAGACAACTGTACCTCAACTGACGAGGTTTAGACCTCAACAAATGGATGAAATAAGAGAAAATAAGAATATGTTTCAATTGTGACAACAAGTAAATTAAGGGGAATAAATGTGGTGAGAAGAAATTATTCTACATAGACTGTGAAGAGGAAGAAGATCAAGAATTGGAACCATCACAAGATCTATATCTAAAAGATACTACTCCAAGGATATATTGTCAGGAATTGTATGGAATCGATACTCAAAAACCCTCAAGATACAATAATACATCAAAAAGAAAAAGGTAACAATGTTGATTGATTCTAGTAGTACCCATAACTTCATCAATTGCAAATTAGCAAAAGATCTCGATTTCTTTGTATTTCCTGGATCATAAATTGTTCTAGGAAGTCCCATAGTATTAAACTAAATACGGGGGAGCATTTTTTGGATAGTCCCATGATTTTCATCCAAATGGGTGGTGTTGATGTTGTATTAGGGTTCCTATGGTGACAATCATTAGGAACAATAGACCTTAATTTTCAATATTTTTTCATGAGATTTTCCTTAGAAGGAAAGAAAATTGATCTTAGAGGTATCCAAGGGAAACCCTCTAAGGTGATAAGCTCTAATAGCATGGAAAAATGACTCAAAAAGCGACACATGGTGTAATTTCACAATTGTGCTTGCTAGATATTCAAACATCTATATCCTCTTCTCCATTGGATCTTCAAATAGTTGTCTACAACCATCCTAGGGTATTTGGAGATATGACTAAGGGTATTCCACCTGCTCAAGATCATGACCATGCTATTTATTTACAACTAGGAATTTTATCACCTAACATTAAGCCTTACAGGTAACCATATGCACATAAGAGTGAGATTGAGCCTATTATTCAAGAAATATTAGAGGCGAGCATCATTCAACCTAGCCAAATTTACTTATCTTCACCAGTAGTGATGGTTACGAAGAAGGATGTTTCATGGCATATGCATATAGATCATATATAGCTCAATAAAATGACCATCAAAGATAAGTTCCTAATTCTTGTCATTGATGAATTATTAGATGAATTGCATGGAGCAATTTTATTTATAAAGTTGGTTCTTTGTTCAGGATATCATCAAATTAAAATGAGGCTGGAAGACATTCCAAAAACAACATTTATAACACATGAAGGTCATTGTGAGTTTTTAGTATGACATTTAGACTTACTAATGCACCTTCAACATTTCAAAGCATGATGAATTCTATTTTCAAACCCTTATAAAATTTGTGTTAGTATTCTTTGATGAAATATTAATCTACAACAAATATTGAGAAGAGCATGTACAACATGTTGACGAAGTATTACAACTTTTGGAAGAGAAACAACTTTATGCAAAGCCTTCTAAGTATGTATTTGAGACTCAATACATGGAATATTTGGGTCATATTGTATCTCATAAAAGGTGTGGACCCTAACAAAATTAAATCTATGAGAGAATGGCCAATTCCCTAAACCTTGAAGAAACTTAGAGGATTCTTAGTATTGGCAGGATATTACCACAAATTTGTTAAACACTATGGTCACATAGCAACACATATAACAACATTATTAAAAAAGGAAGAATTTTCTTGGACTCATGAAGCAACTAAAGCTTTTGAAAAACTTAAGGAGGTTGTGTGTACAACTCCTATCCTAGCCACACCTGACTTCACAAAAACATTTATTGTGGAGTGTGATGCCTCGGGCCATTACATTGGTGCAGTTTTAATACAAGAAGGAAGACCCCTTACCTTTGAAAGGATCCAACTTAAAGGAAAAAACTTACTCAAACCCATTTATGAAAAATAAATGTTGGCCATACTACATGCAATTAAGAAATGGTTCCCTTACCTAATAAGACGACACTTCAAAGTAAAATTAGATCATGATAGTTTGAAGTAATTCTTGGAGCAATGCTTATCTTCAGAAGAGCAACAAAAATGGGTTACAAATATGCCATGTTATGAATTTTAAATTATGTACAAGAAAGGAAAACATAATACTATGATAGAAGCACTTTCGAGGAAAGAAGAAGAAATGAAGGGATCACTATGTGTTATTTATATTCCAAAATTTGATTGGGTGGAAGACATAAGGATAGAATGTAAGCAAGATGAAGATGAATGAAATATAATTCAACAAATACAAGAGGAACCCAATGCATTAGATAAATTTGTAATCGATGACAAGATCCCCGTCCAAAACATTTTACCAGATATTAATGAAGAAGGAAAAATCATACTAGAACTAGACACAATCCTTGAAACAAGTACTAAGGAGTTGTGAAATCAAGCAATTAATGAGTACTTCGTCAAATGAAAGAACCTACCATTGGAAGAGGCATCACGGGAATGTGAATTATTCATGCAAAAACACCTACAGATAGTCAAGTGTTGAAGACAACACTTGTTTGAAGGGGAGGGGCATATTAAGCCCTAGACAAAGCCCCATTATAAGTATACAACCCCTTATTAAGACCTAGATATTGAATTATTACATTTCTAGTGTTATATTTGTATGTAGGCTAGAACATTCATTGTACCCTTTCATTATAATTGTACCCCTTGTCTACTACTACACACACACACACACACACTGACATATATATAGTAATAGTATTAGGATCATCTCATCTTGTCTTTTGAATTTAATATATTGTAAAAGGATTTTTCCTCCTTGAAGTGGACTATATTTATTGATTTTTTGTATTTTTTAGGGCGTTGGATCATAACATCATGCCTCACAGAAGTTAGTCAGCATTTATGTGAATCCTAGTAGATTCAATAGCCATGAAGCATATAGATGATACTTCGTCTGACAAATTCAATGATAAATTACAGAGTCTACGATTGAGCCTAGACATAGATGGAGTTAACCCGTATTCCCTCCAAAACACAAAATATTATGTTTGTCCATTGGTAGTGATCAATAAAAATACACCCCCATGGTTGTTCGTGAGGAATGATCATCTTATGTTGGCTCTTATAGTCCCAAGTAGAAGAAAATTGAAGATAAAGGATGTCTACATCTAACCATTTATTAGTGAATTTAAGCAATTATGGGAAGGTATACGTGTATATGATGTATCAAGACCCATCCCAATGGAGAGATATTTTACGTTGTATGGCATATGTGGGTACACCACACATGATTATCTAAGACTAGGATTTTTCTTTGGTAAGCATGTTGATTGATTTTCTTATATCTATAATGTTATTTGGCATACTTAATTTGGTGCAAATATCTTTTTGACACTAACATGCTCTGTATACAATAACATCACAAGTTTTGTAACAAAAGGGAATAATGGATGTAATTGTTGTGGACCTTCTATAAAGGCTAGGCGGTCCAACCACCTACGAAATCTGATGTATGACTACTCAAGTGTGTTATTCCCAGAAGGCCACCCTTATAGAAGAGTTGCATTTGCCTTCAATGGTAAAATAGAGAGAACCCAGAGACATGAAATAATGACATCGATAGATTGGAGTAGGGATTATGACATATAGAAGGAGAAGGAAATGGTATAATTATATGATTCAAATGGGGAACCTATGTTCAACAATCCTAATTTTTTTGACACCTATATTGAGAAAACTCCCATTGGGATGAAAAGGAAATTTTTATTTCATGAGCTTCCATATTGGGAGCATCTTAAAATTGGCCACTTACTAGTTCACATGCATATATTAAAAAATGTTTCATATTATTTATGGAGGCACATATCATCAAATAAAAGAGAAACGTTGGTTGTTAGGAGAGATATTATTGCTTCAAATACTAAAAAGATACATTGGCCATGGAAAGAAACTAAAGGAGAGGTTGGTCCCTCTTGGTCTTTTAAAGAAGGTGATGTCCCATGGATTTTGAAGAAAGATGATATTTCTATGACAAAGAATATTATATTGGGTGTGAAGGCACCTTATTTATATGGGTCAACTCTACGACGTTGCATCATTGTAGAAGGGAATTTGTCGGGGTTGAAATCACATGACCATATGAACCTTCTAAGGGTATGTATGTTGAATACACAATTATTCTTCTATATTTTCGATAAAAATATGATATAAACTCATGGAATTTTGAATCCATATTAGAGCGCTATGAAAATGTGATTAGTAAGAAATTTTGACTCGAGAATTTTTTTTTTAAATGAATTTTTTTTATAGACTTAAATTTTTTTAAGAGGACCTCCATCACTAACCTGCACCAATTCTGTAGCAGAAGGGGATTTTGAATCTAAATTAGATGCCAAATACAAATTCCTTGTCTGCTTTTTCAAAAGCCTCCACATTCTCTCCATGGTACCTGCAATATATACTCAAATTTCAAACCCCTTCCCTTAGATCAACCCCCAAAACTCCTATCCTCAACCAAGTCATACGGAAAAGAAACTAATTCTTCACTAATTGACTCTCAACCCCCCCCAAAACACCCCCCTTCCCACAAAATCCAAACATTTTTTTCTAAATACACCCTTCCAGGTTTCACGACGACTCCATGGACGTCGCTCAACTAGTTGTGAAATTAGGGTTACATGAATTCAAACTCATGCCATGATTAGAA
>ML807743.1:212342-246785 GCA_009831015.1 Picea engelmannii | reverse complement strand
AACAAGCATAATTTCTCTTCTCTATGGAAAGCTCATTAAAAAATGAAACAGAGGCCACTAGCTTTCAAGCTGGGGGCATAACGAGCATAGTTTCCCTTCTCTGTGGCAAGCTCGTTAAAAAATGAAACATAGGCCACTAGCTTTCATGCTGGGGGCGTGTCATGAGAATAGTTTCTCTTCTCTGTGGCAAGCTCATTAAAAAATGAAACATAGGCCACTAGCTTTCATGCTGGGGGCATGTCACGAGCATAGTTTCTCTTCTTTGTGGCAAGCTCGTTAAAAAATGAAACAGAGGCTTTGAGCATAGTTTTCCTCTTTGTAGCAAGCTTGTTAAAAAATGAAACAACAATCTAGGGATCGAACCTGGAACCTTGAGCATAGTTCTTTTCCTGTGTCAAGCTCGTTAAAAAATGAAACAATCACCTCTCCCTTCAAGTTGAGTCTTTCTCCAGATCTCATAGATGTTGAGTCGAGTCTTTCGTTAGGTCTCATTTTTTGAACCTTCATTTCATCCACCTGTATCCTTTTTCTCCATCTAGCATAGAAATTGGTGACAACCTCAAAGTCGGTGAATGAATTGAAGCTTGGGGGGCATGTCTCTAGCCTTTGATGATCACTCTGGAGTCAAGCCACCAACTTTCAAGCTGTGGGCATACCGAGCTTAGTCTTTGTTCTTTCTCGTGCTCATAAATACATGAGAATGCAACCGGGTAAACTTTTATCTCTTTTTCGGACCCGTACGGATACACGAACACACGAAAAAGGAACCCCCCTGGAGTCTACCTTAAACCCTTTTCAGACTCTCTAAATATCAAAAGATTGTCGAGTGACCTTGCTTCCTTTCACACTCGTTAAAAGGTTAGAAAGGCTATCTTTCGAGCGATAGTTTAACCCTTTTTCGGTCTCGTTAGACTACTTTACGAAAAAGGAACTGAGAGAGTTCTCTTTTAAGTCTTTTTCCAAACTCTATAATCCCGAAAAACCTTCGAGTTTTCTGTCTTTGGACTAGTTAAAGCACACATCGACAGGCCCATATGGGACCGATCCCTTACTTCTTCCGGTTCGTTAAACAAAGGAAGAGGAAATTACCGAAGGTGAGTCATATCGAGCATGTGTTATCCTCCTCGAGCTCGTTAAATCAAAAAGAGGTACTCGTCTATCTGGATGGGGGAAAAATTGAAAGGAGCAAGCCAAACAATCTCTTGAGAAAATCATCTAGCACTTCTTAGAGTCGCCCTTGAACATGACACTTTGTCACTTTGCACATATCCTAATCCGCTGAACCTATGCACTGAGCTAATCCTCTGAGTTTCCTTTCACTCCTTTGGGTCACCCGACGCAAGTCACAGTATCCACTGCATAGTTTTGGTCCATGTCACGTTTTGCTGCTGTGCCTCAGTGTTCAAGGGAAGTATCTGCCTCGAGAGTCAGCCATTCCAAATATATTGCCTCAAAACCTGTGTCAGTCCATGTCCATTTGATCTGCCAATTACATCTCCATGTCCGTTTCGTGTCATTGATGGGGGATACATCAAGGCCCTCCCTCGACGAGTCTATTTCTGTCGACTCCAACACATTATCTGGGAATCAGACTTAGAAACCAATTAGTACTTTGGGACCTGCATGCCTCAATGGCAGGCCTCCTCACATTCGACAGTGGGTTTACATCATTGACCCCTAATCGAATGATTCCACGAATGTTCGACCTCAGCTCATCTATTCACATTCGCTGGAATGTACTAGGGTACCTTGGGAATCATTGACATTAATGGTGATCTCCCTCGCACTTGTTAATGGTTCACACCATTGACCGGTAATCAAGTGGTTTCTACCATGTTCGACATCAAGACATATATTCGCATGGTTAGAATCGTACCACATTGGGATTGGTAAGAAGACCCTGGGTTGAGAAATCACTTTGATATATGCTTCGCCTAGGCTGCGAAGGAATTTCTATTGGAAAAAGAACACATACACTGTTACATAGATCCACTTTTTATTAGTCGTGGCTATGTCTTGTCATCTCGTAGATCCACTGTGTATTCTTCGTGGCTACGATCAGTCCGAGTCATCAACGTATAGATCCACATTGTATCTTTGGTGGCTATACCCTTTTTGTCAATACGATTATGGATCCGCAGTGTATTTTATGGTGGCCATATCCTGCTAAGTCTTGATCACCCAAGCATAGGTATGCCTTCCTTGGGTTTTTGAAATATGTCATGATATTTGTTGGATGTTTGTGTGCAGCTTCCGTCAGGTTCTCCGAGTCTATACCCTTGTTTGAGCATCTACAAAGTATTTCAGTCATCAGTTCGCATCTTCTAACTTCATACTTTGGGGGGCAATCTGTTACACATAAAAATTACTCACTTTGATAGTGTCGCAAGTGTCGTCATTACAAGTGTAGCAAGTGTCACATTTTTCTCACAAGGTCGCAAGTGTCGCATGTTTCTCACAAGTGTCGCAGGTGTCAGGGAAGCATACTGCCATGATGCCTATGTCATGCCTATAACGACATGAGAAAGACACTTGAAACAACTCAAACATCTGATTTGGAAGAGGAGAAATGAGTCAACAGGCTTGCAAACCTTTTGCCATCTGAAAGCACCTCAAAAACTGAGTTTTTGGAGAGGAGCGCTCCCCCTTACACTATCTCGGAGCACCGACGCTCCCCAATACACTGTCAGGGAGCGTTATAACGCTCCCCTGGCCCTTTTAAGGGAGCGCTATAGATTTTGAGGGCGCTGGCGCCCCCTAAAGCTTACTAGGGAGCACTACAACGCTCTGATGGCCCTTGTGAGGGAGCGCTACCTATTCTGGGTGGTTGTTAAGCTGTTGAGATGAATGGGGGAAGCATCTTTTCATTCGTGGAAAGAAGTTGGATTCGAATCCCTAGTTCAGCCATGATCCTAGGGAAGATCCTCAACTGAAGGAGGAAAATCCTCACCTTCCCCAAGGATATCTCAAGATTGTTGAGCCTCTCCAAGTCTATATAAGCAAGCTTTCTAATGGTGAAATGAGATTGGAAATGGAGAATCACACCAAACTTATGATCTCATAAGTGGTGCTAAAAGGAGAAGAATTGAACATATGAAACTTATGATCTTGGAGGAAACTTACAGTCAGCCAAAGGAGAGTGATCAGTGAAGCTGTTGTTATCCAGGTTGTGGATCTTTCAGGCAAGGGTTAGACGAAGAGGACTTGACGAAGCTGTCGCATTCGCATCTACGATTGTAAGTACTGCTATCGTTATTCTCATTAATATGACACACTTGGCCTGTTTCTTTCTAGTTTGTGTCTGATGTTACATGAAATTATCATCTAGTGATAGATCTGTTTTCAAGCTAATATCAATAGAGTAGGAAGCGGTCGTATCTTGTTTTGTCCACAGAATCCAGCGAAGAGAAAAAGGATTGGAGCACAACTCGGAGCGTGCAGGGACAAACGTCGATAACAGGTACTTCTATCATCCTTCCTTCTCATGTGTTAGTTTAGATAGATTTGGAAGAAATTTAGTGTCCACGTTAAGCACTTTTCTGTCTAGGGTTAAGGTCAAGCCTTAGAGGTGATCTACCTATCCGCAGGGAGATTTTCCTACACCAGAAACTGGCGACTCCACTGGGGAGATAGTCTCAATTCGAAACCTCGTGTTTGGATTTTTCTCCTCATTGATCTTGTTCTATCCCTTGATTGGTTCAGACCTGGTTCACCCCTCTTTGATTAGTTTCATGAGCTGATTGGCTCCTTACCTTATCACACTCAGCATACTGGTCAAGTTTGAATCTCAATTTTTGAAATTTTTTGACATTTCTGGAGTTTTTAGACCCTGGCGCCCCTGTCCTAGTGTTAACAGAGCGCCAACGCTCCTAAAGTCTTTTCACAGAGTGCTATAACGCTCCTTGCCCTTGGCAACAGAGCGCCAACCTCTTTTTGGCCCAAAAACCTTCCAAAATTGCATTTTTTGGAGTTTGCCTCTGTGTTCCCCTGCTGGGTAACCTTGTGAGTCAGTCTTTCTTTCTTTTCAACCTTGATATCTGTCTTTTAATTGAAGGATAAGCACCTTACTGTTCGGATCTTGTAGCCTCCTTCACTTGTTCATTGAGTTTTTCCTGTTGAGTGAAATTTGAAACTTATGCATTGTTCTTCTCTCCTCATCAGCTGAGTAAAAACCTCGGTGAAGGTCATCAAAGGCCTACAGACCTCTTCATCTTGATTTGAGTCAAGGTCATTGTTCTTCAACGTTTGCTTTTTGGGTGTAAATTTTTTGTTTTCTCTTTGATTGTTTCTTTTCTTTCGCTTTTTCGTTTTGATTACTATGAAGGGTGTATGGTCTCAGTTGGTCCCTTTGCGAAATGGGGTATCAATTTCATGACATGTCACCCTCACTCAGCCGACGGGCATGGTTACATCATTGTAGTCGTTGATTACTTTATGAAATGGGCCGAGGCAATGCCGACATTTGACAACAATGGAAAGACCACATCATTGTTCCTTTTTAATCATGTCATAGCTTGTTTTGGTGTTCCCCAAGCTATCGTCACTGATCACGGTAGCCACTTTAGGAATTTTATGATGTCCGAACTTACTGAAAAGTTGGGTCTTTGCCATGATAACTCAACGCCCTATTACCCACAAGCTAATGGTCAAGTCAAAGCGATTAACAAAGTTCTCATAACTATGCTCCGACGAATGATAGGGATTCATAAAACAAGTTGGCACACAATGTTGTTTTCGACATTGTGGGCGTATCGGACATCCGTCAAGTCCGCTACTGGGTTTACACCTTTTCGGTTAGTCTATGGTGTGGAAGCCATTCTCCCTATTGAATGTGAGATACCTTCTTTAAAGCTAGCTGTTTAACTCCTACCCAACACTTCTGCTGAGGAAGAACGTCTATTTTATCTTATGCGATTAGACGAAACTCGACGCGATGCCACCCTAGTTATTGAAGCTTAGAAAAAGCGTGTTAAGGCCCAATATGAAAAGCATGTCAAGCCTCGCGTTTTCTCCGAAGGTGATCTTGTTCTTCTCTATGAACAAGATCGAGATATGTTAGGAGCTGGGAAATTCGAAGCCATGTGGTGAGGTCCTTATATCGTTCGATGAGTTTTGGAAAAAAGGAGCTTATGAGTTAGTAGATTACGAT
This sequence comes from Picea engelmannii, assembly GCA_009831015.1. Lineage (NCBI taxonomy): Eukaryota > Viridiplantae > Streptophyta > Pinopsida > Pinales > Pinaceae > Picea > Picea engelmannii. Next base: position 241,636 of record ML807743.1, on the reverse strand, counting down.
GGTATCCCTTTGAGTGAACCCAGGAATGGGTTGTACCTGAATAAGTACTATGCATAAAATCATCTATGCACGAGTACTTGTATTTTTATTGTATCATACTTCTTGTGTGTTACTATAGCTTTCTTTTGTCGTTATATGGTCTCTGCCCTTATGTGACGTTGTGTTTGATTTCCAGATGTTAGAATCTTTGCTACTCTATATTGGCTTCGTTGATGGCGCTAGCCATAGTACTCAGAACCTTGCTTCTGCTACGTGGGCAATTTATGCCCCTACAAACAAACTTGTCTCCTTACAAGGTGTGTGTCTCGGCCGTGCAACCAACAACATTGCAGAGTACAGCACCGTTATTGAATTATTGGTTGATGCTATCTCGCTCGGAATCCATCATTTGGTTGTGCGTCTCGATTCGCAGCTTATAGTACTACCATTAAGTAATGTCTATTCTATTCAAAGTCCTACTTTGTTATGGGTGTATTTGTGAATTCACCTCTTGGAACGTTATTTTGATTACATTGAATATCAACATATTCCTAGATGTCTAAATACATTAACAGATGCATTGGCTAACTATGTATTAGACAAACATTTGAATCATTTATAAATCAATCACATCAATGTTCACACAACACATGATAAACCGGTAGAAACCGTCTGTATATATAACAATCAAAAGAGTTTTTTTACAAAAAGTTTTGTCTGAAGACCAAAATGTCAAAATCTGAAGCTCATAGCTTCTACAAAGTGACGTCATGGATGACGTTCACGGTAACAAACGACTGCCCGAGAAACCCTATGGAGCAGTCGACTCATGGATCATGATACTCCTATAGTATGATGCTAATCACATCGTGGGACCTCTTCCAGAGACATGTCTGGAATATCTGCGGTGAGGCCCTCTAGATTTTGTTCCACCATTTGATAATCCTCAGCATATTGTGGTGGTGGTGCTGCCTCTCCTCGCCGCAGAATGGGAGAAGTACCAGGGGGTCTGTACGGTCCAACATCTGTGACATCAACAATGATTTTGTATTTAGTCTTTGGACGAACTTATAAAACAAAAACATTTAAATATGATAAAAATTCACAAAAACATTTAAAAAGAAGAAAATGTGTGTACTTCTTACCAAGGTCACCCCACTGAGCATCCTCTAGAAGTACTAGATCCGGATCTCCTTGGAAATCCAACCCGGCATAAGCATAGTTGTCAACCATCAAGATCTGTGGTTGAATCCAGTCAAAGAAAGTATCATCATACTTGCTGATCGGTCCTGCTACCTGCCGGGCCATGAGCCGACACCATCTCAACATCCTTGGATCCCTAGGAGCCGGTAAATTCCACTCAACCTGCAGTCTCAGTAAGGGAACCCTCTCAAGGAAGAAGGACACCAACAAAGATCTGTACCCGAATTGCTTCAGGTCGCCTCGTCTGTATTTGGTCAACTGATTTTTTATACTGCGAAGCACAACATCTGCCCAGTTTAACACCCGAGGTTTAGTACACTCAATAGCATACTGGAAGTAACTCTGTAACACCATGTGAGGAGCAAAACTCCCAGCAATCCGAGCTATAGTGAATAGGATAGTACGGAGGGTCAAATCTTGTACCACCCAAATAACTACTTTTCCTTTCTTTCTCTCTGCCTCGGGGACACAATGTAAACGACAATACTCACTCATGGGCAGCCCACCACCTTTGCCACCAGTCAAGCTCACATAGTGCCCGCGCCGTGATAGTCCAGTCAAAAAGTAAATGTCCTCAATATCTAAGGACAGTGTGTGGACCCCCACATGAAATACCTGCTGATCAGGGTCCCACATACGCACCAGGTACTCTAATAATCTGACTTGGGCCCTCATGACCAGGATATGAAAGTACTTCAGGAGCCCACAGTTTTTCAAAGCAACAATAGTAGGTGGATGATTTCCGACAATTGCATTATCTTCTTCATTCTCCCTTTCGTGCCATTCAAGCACCATTTTGTTGGCCAATTATCTGCATAAGAAGCACAACAAGAAGATTAACAACTTTTTTCATGAATTCATTCTCTTTCATTGAGTAAAATTTAATTTTTTTTTGAGCTTTGCGGTTCTCGCAGGTGCCCTTTGGGCACAGTGCGAGAACCTCGTAGGCTGCCTTAGGCTCACCTGTGAGAATGCCCCATTCTCACAGGTCCCATGTAGCCCGCCTGCGAGACTGGAAGAGCGCAAGTAGGGCTTGAAAAATCAAATGAAAAATGAATTTTAACCAATGAAAGTGTTAAGGATAAATAACCTACCTTACTGTCGTTGACGGCTCGCTGAATGGACACTCGTAACTCCTATAATCTAACGCCAAACTTGGAGGGTAAAAGAGGGGTTTTTTTGAGCTCAAATAGTGGAAAGGTAAAAATGACATGGTAAAAGAGTTTTTACTCCTTTTTATTTACTTTTACTATGTCATTTGGTTTTTTATAATTATTTATCTATTAAACCCTAATCCCTAATGTCCTTTTGAGTGTAAATTTTGCAGACATAATGATTTTGAGGTTCCTATACTGGGATACATACATATATTTTTCTTTATCATCACATGTTTTGATTTTTTTTTATGGTTTTTGTATAAAACCTTGAGCATGGTCTTTGTCCGTTCTCACGGTCGAAAATACATGACAACGCGATTGAGCATACTTTTATCACTTTTTCAGGCTCAACAAGGTTATACGAAAAATGAACCCCCATGGAGTCTTCTTTAAGCTCTTTTCAGACTCTCTAAACATGAAAAGATAGCCGAGCGACCTTGCTATTTTCACGCTTGATAAAGTATTTGAAGTAAGCGTATGGTGAGTGATAATTTATCTCTTTTTCGGTCTCATTCGGACTGTTTTACGAAAAAGGAATTGAGAGAGTTCTCTTTTAAGTGTTTTTCCAAACTCTATAATCATGAAAAACCTTCGAGTTTTCTATCTCTGGACTCGTTAAACAAACATTGACAGACCCGTAATGGGATCGAACCACTCCTTCTTAGGGTTTGTTAAACATACTCCGAGGGACTCGTCCGAAGGATGAGCTTACATCAACAAACATATGTTATCCTCCTCAAGCTTGCGTAAAAATAAAGAGGTACTCGCCATAAATGGTGGGGGAAAATTTGGGAAAGGGATATGTCTTCATCTTCGTATTAATTGGTAGTAGGCGTCGCTCTTGAACATGACACCCCCTACTCATCATTTGAATCCGGTTTGGGAAATCCATTTGCCTCTCATTCGATTTGCTACAAGGTCATTCCCTGTGTCGTCTTTGAGTCAATGCTGCCAAATCATTGGTCCTGTCGTTCATATGTTCAAGAGAAGTCCATCTGAAACCTATATTGAGTCGGCCATTTGCAGTTGTCCATTCTTTCCATGTCGACCTTCCCTGTGTCTAGTTCAATTTGTATAATACTCTCTTTCACCTTCAAAATCTATTACTCATTTCGTGTCATTGATGGGGGATACATGAAGGCCCTCCTGTGACGAGTTTTGTTCAATCGACTTCAGCTCATTATCTGAAATCAAGACTTAGAAATTATTTGGTACCTTGGAACTTGCATGCCTCAATGGCAGGTTTCCTCGCTTTCGACACTGGGTTTACATCATTGACCCCTGATCGAAAGATTCCATCGGATGCTCGACTTCAACTCATTCATTCACACTTGATGGATTGTACTAGGGTACCTTGGGAGTCATTGACATCAATGTTGATTTCCCTCGCACTTGTTAACGGTTTCATCAATGACTAGTAATCGAGTGGTTTCTGCCATGTTCGACTTCAACACATGTAATCACATGGTTAGATTCGTACTTTGGGTGACAAGATTGAAGACCTTGGATATCATATATTTGGTCCAGGTTGTGATGGAGTATGTATAATTTGCGACACATAGATCCACTGTGTATGTCTCGTGGTTATGTCATCTTAATTTGAAATTTTTCGCATAGATCCACAGTGTATTCCTGGTGGCTATGATATATTTTGACGGCATGGATCCACAGTGTATGATTGGTGGCCATGACCTATGTCTACAATGTCATCCGTCTATGATTTGAGTATGGGAATGCCTACCTCAGAATTGGTATATATGATATTCTGTAGATGCTTGGTTGTTTGCAGGTTTCCGATTAGGTGTGCTCCTGGTTTTCGACACACACATGCAGCTTACAAAGTCTTTCAGCTGTCACTGGTTTCAACCTCATACTTTGGGGGGCATTCTGTTACCCATGATTTTGGTTGTCATGATGATCTATTGATGATGGTTTACTCAGGCTCTTCATTAGAAATTTCTCCTGAGAAAAGTTACTTTCATCTCTTCCCAGAAAACCCATTTTTGAAGAAGGTTCGCAAGCTGCTAGTATATTTGGGTGCGAGAATGCCTGATTCTCGCAGGCTGCTTTGAGCCAGGGTGTGAACTTCTCGCACTGTGTTGAATATTCAAGGTGCGAACTCTTCCTCAAGCATGGAAAAAAGATGAATTCTCGATGCTTCTAGAAGGGAATCTTCTAGAAGGATGGGTTGGCATTCGAATGGTTATCCTAGTACTGGATTCCCTGATATTTTGGGATCATTCTTATCCAAGTAACTATCTCATTCTCTCCTATATATTGAGGTAATTCTCATAGAAAAGGTTAAGCAAGATTCATTGGAGAATTGGTGAAAGAATTGTGTGAAGGACTTAGCATTGAACAACAACTTGGAGACTCTAGCAAGTCTATCAAGAGGATTTGATCTTCTTCATGCAAGGATTGAGCAAGTGTGCGTGTTGGAGCCAAGATCCATTGAAAGGAAGCTTGCGACATCAAGGCTCAGGTTGTAATCTTTACTTTCCATTAATATGATATAGTGGCATGTCCCTTTCCCATAAAGCTATTTCCACTTTATTGTGTAATTCCTTGATCATACACATAGGTTGACAATTGAATAGATTGTGCTATCTTCACTTTGGTTGGTTTGTGTTTTCTTGGTCTTGACTTCACGAGAGCACTAGAGTGAAGCAGGAGAAACAAAGACCCTAGGAAGTGATAATAAGGTATGTTATTTGTTTTTTCCTCCTAGTTAATTCAATGGTGAAAACTTAGGGAAAGAATCATGTCCTGTCGTATTTTGTTCTAGATCCAGGTGGATCTAGGGAGATCTGTTAGTGTCCGCACCTACCGATTAATATGATAACACCTATTGAGTATATTGAATATATATAAGTGACTGAGGTAACCAATGATATCTGAGGTGAATTTCAGAGGGAAGGTGAAGTAAAGAAGGACGAAAATCCAAGGGAGGATGAAGTCTTTTGATGATGTGTTCTAAGGTATGTTATTCACATATCATCTTATCATTTTTGCTCTAAATTTGTTTCTAGAATGATTCAGATAGAAACAATTGAAGGCTATTTTTAAGACATATCAAGGTACTTGTGCTAGAAATTTTAGCTTTTGGGTCATTGTATTTTGGGAGATACACTCTATTGAATATAGGGCTCTTGACTAGTCCTGAAACTAGTTGTGAATAGGTGTTCCGAGTCAAAACATCATAATCATAAAAGATCCAAATTCAGTGCGACCAAATTAATTGGATAGAGTACATGCCTTAGTATGTTGTGTGCAATGTTAAGATCCATATATTAAATATTTCGTGCGTGGAATGCTCTACAAGTTCACTCTCTAGAATAAGCAAGAATTAAACAAGGTATATCATTTTTTCTATAACTCCATTTCTGGGACGTTCCAAGCAGTGAAATTTGGAGGAATTGCAAAGAAGATATTGAATAATATTGGGTACAAGTTTCATACATTTTTCCATTACATGTACATAGTTATGCTTGTTGAAAGTTAGGGTTTGTGACTAATCCAAAACTAGTCCCATGAGATTGAGGTAAAGGTTGATGAAGATGCTATTATCTTATTGTTGAAGTTAAGGAAGGTCTGTAGGTCTGTGATCACATACACCAGGTCAACTACATGATCATAGGTATTTTTAAATGCTTATTTTGAAGTTGCATTTTGGTGATTTTGTAGAGCATGCTTGAGGCATGTCTTGGTGAGTTTTTTGGTATACGTCTTGTGGTACATATTGGATGTATTGTACATGCTGGTTGATGTCTACTTGTTGAGATACATTATTGGTGCATTTCTTGTTTTATTGGTATATGGTGTATGGAATGATATGGTATATGATTGGTACATGGTATGGTGTCAATGTACATGGTTGATATACATGGTTTATGTGCATGGTTGGCACATGGTATGGTACATGATTGATACTTGGTATGGTACAATTTTGGTGCATGGTTGATGCACTTGTTATGTTACATGGTCAATGGTACATGTTGTGGTACATGTTTATGCATGGTATAGGTTGGTACTTGGTTGAGACACATATCTTGTGATGGTATGTTGTGATCTTGGCACATGCTTGGTAGAGTCATGTGGTGGTGATGTTGGGAATATGGTTTGAGATATGCTCTTGGTGATCTTGGAATGAGTTGCATGCGGATGGGAGTGGATTTGGTTTCATAGATGAGACACTGACAGTGGAAATGAAAATGACAATGACATGTTGGATATAATGACAGGTTGACTATGACAGAGTGACAGTGGTAGTATTAGTTGTTTGGCACTTATATTTTAGGGTGTTTGGATGAGGAAATGAAAGGGGGTTATTTCCTCCTTCTAGTTGGAGCTGACGAATTAGAGAGTTGGAGCTTCCTCCAGGTTGCAGCCTGAGAACTAGGTGGTTGTAGCCGAAGAACATAAGGGGTTGTAGCCTTCTTCTGGTTGGAGCCAAAGAATCAAGGAGTTGTAGCTTCCTTCAGGTTGGAGCCTGAGAAAAAAGGGGGTTGTATCCTCCTTCCAGTTGTAGCTGGAGAATGGGAAGTTGGTGCTTCCTATGAATGTATTTCTTCTAACATATAGGAAAAAAATTATGTGATTTTCTCCTGCATTGGGTTTCCATGTAAATATTGGTGTATTATGTATTTGTGGATGTGTTTATGATTTTCATTATGCATTGATGGATGATAATTTTTATTATGCAATAATGTATTGAATGCATAAATGATAAACCATTGAATACTGTTGACAAAGTTTAAAGAATACATATTTTGATTAAAAAGTGGTGGTGATGCTGGGAATATGGTTTGATATATGCTCTTGGTGATCTTGGCATGAGTTTCATGCGATTGGGAGTGGACTTGGTTTCATGGATGAGAAAATGACAGTGGAAATGACAGTGGCAATGACATGTTGCATACAATGACATGTTGACAGTGACAGAGTGACAATGGTAGTATTAGTTGTTTGGAACTTATATTTTAGGGTGGTTGGATGGGGAAAGGAAAGGGGGTTATTTCCTCCTTCCAGTTGGATTTGGAGAACATAGGGGGTTGTAGCCTCCTTCCAGTTGGAGCCATAGAATCAAGGAGTTGTAGCTTCCTTTAGGTTGGATCCTGAGAAACCAGGGGGTTGTAGCCTCCTTCCAGTTGTAGCTGGAGAATGGGAAGTTGGTGCTTCCTATGAATGTATTTCTTCTGACATATAAGAAAAACATTCTGTGATTTTCTCAGGCATTGGGTTTCCATGCAAATATTGGTGTACTATGTATTTGTGGATGTGTCTATGATTTTTCATTATGCACTGATGGATGATAATGTTTATTATGAAATAATGTATTGAATGCATAAATAATAAACCATTGAATATTGTTGATAAAGTTTAAAGAATACATATTGTAATTAAAAAGTGGTATTAAGTGTTCTACTGATTCACCTCCCGGTCTCAGTATTCCAACAATTGGTATCAGAGTCGGTTCCTTAAGGAGACATTTTAACCACTGGAAGGATATCATGGAATACATAGAATGCAATGAGAATGGAGTACCAATATTTAATGGTCAAAATGGTTTGAAGTATGAAATGTGGAATACCAGGATGATTTTTTTTTTTTAAAGACACAGGGATATGATATTTGACAATCAGTTGTGACATGATACAATGCTAGAAAGAAACCTAAGAGTGGAGCCAAGAAGGAATTAAAAAAGAAAAACAAAATAGCAATGGATTTCACCATGGAAGGACTATGTGATTCAACAAAGGGCAAAGTTGGTAAATGCTCATTAGCCAAAGAAATTTGGGACAAGTTACATAATACGTATTTTTATCCCATCTCAGAGTAAGAGAATGCCAAAGATGATGCATATGAAAACTCAGATGATGAATAAGCCTACATAGGTGAGTAATTTTGTTTTGATTGTGAAGAGCGTGGACATATTGAAATTGAATGCCCTTATTTGAAGATTGAAAGTGATGATACAAAAAAACCTAATGAAATAGAAGACAATCCTAAGATTGAAAAGAAAAAGAATCAAGAAGTAGATTTCAGTCAACGAGAAAGAGAAGTTGAAGATGAAATAATCACATTAAAAATCGAACTTGAAAAAGCAAAGCGAACATAAGAAGTCATGAGGAATCAAATGTTGAAGAAAGAAGAAGAGGTGGAAAATATTGAAGAAGAAGTTGTCATGTTGAGAGTAAAAGTTGTCAAGCTCAGTAAGAACGTTGAAGATATAGAAACGTCTGCATCAATAATAGAGAATGAAGAGAAGCATTCCAGGTTGCTAGAAAAGAAGAATGAAGAAAAGATAAAGAGTTATGCATAAGTACTCAAAGGAAGGAATCATGGTAAACCATAATCTAAGAAAAATGATAAAGATACATCTTCAAGAAGACCCTTCACAATCAAGCCACAAAGAAGCTTCAATCATGATCAACCAATGCAAGAATTCAAAAGGACTACACTATTAACTCCCAAGTATGTAAATTTATTTTATGGTCATTGTTTTTATTGTACTAACTTTGGATAGAAAGTTGCAGATTGCATGGCTTATGAAAGAAATATTCAACCAAGAAATAGTTATGTGGCCCCACAAAATATTGAATGTTACAAATTCCACAATTATGGTCACATTGCTTGTGATTGTAAAAGTATGATGTATACTTACTTGAGAAAGAACACTAATATCAGATATAGGAAGGTTTGGAAAATGAAAAAATAACATGTAAAGGAAGATCAGATGAATGAAGGACACCTATAAGTCATACTCTCAAGATTGACAATAATACTAGATGAAGAAAAATCTATAGAGAAAAAGAAAGATGCCAGATACAAGAAGGTTTGGAGAAGAAATGAAAAACAAGAGGAACAAGTGAATAAAGAACATGTCCTAGAGATCACACGATTTGCAGTAACACGAGAAAGAAAAAAAGAGTAGGTGAATACAAAACATGCCCAAGAGATTGTCCTTTTAGGAATTATAGTGCAAAATAAATCCACAGATAGAAAGAAAGAAGTCAGAGTTCAGAGGGATGATGAGTCTATAGATGAAGAGGAATATTACTCCTCATCAGAGCGGGTATTTTTCTGAGCCACCCAGATTGGAGACTCCCAGGTAAATATTTATGTTAAGCAGGGGGAGTCCATGCAATAGTGAAGCCTTCATAATAGTACAATGATAGATGGGTTAGCATTGTGGACAATTGAGTAGCAGAGTTATGGATAGATATGGATTCATGATATTCTTAGTAGTGGCTTAACAGTTGGAATCAGTGGAATCAATTGAAATTAGTTGGCCATAGAAAATAAAGCAGTGAAAGGCACAATAAAATAGGGAAAGAGAAACTATCAGAAGAAAATATATCATCGAAAGGATATTGTTGAACCGTATGGGTCACATGGAAAAAAATGGATTCATAAGACACTTGGTAAGATTGGAAAAATATATGTCAGTGGATGAGAACATGAGTTCAGGGAAGATTGGCTCATAGACTAGCTCAGGGATTGATTCAAAGATTGGTTCAGAAATTGATTCAGATACTAACTCAAAGACATATGAATAATTATGATAAATGAAACATTTGAATGCTTAAACTTTGAATTCTTTTTTATATATGTCAGTGATTTAAACGAAGAAGAACCAATGGAAAAAAACTAGAAAAATGGAAACAAGTACATGAAGACCTACATTTGATCTACCCAACATATTCCATAGAAGTCAAAGGGAAGAGAAATGGTCAAAGAAGAGATTGGAAGAGTGAAGATAGGGGGAGAAGCCCCAAGGGAAAGTTCATATAGGAAGAGAAGTCCCACAGAGAGTAATCAGAGGCATGGAAATGCAAATAAGGAACAAAATCATAGAAATGCAGAGAAATATCATAGGCAGGAAGATAGGGGGAGCATCTCCGAGGAAAATTTAGACAGTGGGAGTATCCCCAAGGAGAGATACCCTTTTCCATTGATATGAAAAGGGGAGAATGATAAACATTGATGAGGAGCAATGGTCACAAGGGGAGCATGAGGATTGGAGCATCATGTTTCCATCAATGTTGGTGTTTCCATCAATGCCAAAGGGGGATATTGTTAGATAGTTGGTTTGGGCAGTTAGTTTTCATTGACGTCAAACCTTAGAGATTGATGTCAACCCTTGGAGATTGATGTAAACCCTTAGAGAGGTCCAAATATGTGGATGACATTGTTAGACAATTGATTGTCATTTTTATGATTATTATTTATGGTGAGTTAGTTAGGTGTATTTGAAGAAGCCTACATGTAGCCTTGGAGGCGTGGTTATGGGAACTGATGTTGATTGAGGAATAACAACATGAAGGGCAATGCAATTGTAGGTAATACTATCATAGATGGATATTGCACATTGTGTCATTTCTAGTGATATGTGGTACGTCACGTAGTTCCTCACATTTGAAGAGATATGGCTTTGTGAAGTTGGAGGACCCTCATGAATACTCTAGAAGCCCCTAAAAGGTCAACAAAGAAGTCAATTATTCTAGAAGCTACTAGAAAGTCATCAAGAAGTTTTTTAGTCAAGTGGTTGCAACTAGGAGTTAATCATGGGTAAAGTTGTTGAAATAATAAGATAATTAAAAATTAATTAGTTACAACAATAAATTATGAGTTGACTAATAATGGGTAAAGAAGTTGCAACAAGAATGTGGGTTAGCCCTAAAAAATGAAGATGGGTAAAACAATTACAAGTTAGCCCATGAAGGAAGAAAACAAGAAATTAATTAAAAATAAATTAGTTGCAACAAGAAATTATGAGTTGAATAATTATGGGTAAAGTTGTTGCAACAATAATGTGGGTTAGCCCTAAAACAAGGAAGATGGGTAAAACAGTTACAAGATAACCCTTAAAGGAAGGCACTTAGGAAGTATAAATAAGAGATAAAGAGACTCCCATTAGCACCTATTGAGTATATTGAATATCTATAAGTGAATGAGGTAACCAAGTATATCTGAGGATAATTTCAGAGGGAAGGTAAGTAAATAAGGCCGAAAATCCAAGGGAGGATGAAGTCTTTTGATGATGTGTTCTAAGGTATGTTATTTACAAGTCATCTTACCATTTTTGCTATAATTTTTTTTATAGAATGATTCATATAGATAAAATCAAAGGCTATTGAGAAGACATATCAAGGTACTTTTGGTAGAAATTTTATCTTCTGGGTCATTGCATTTTGGCATATACACTCTATGGAAGATAGGGCTCTTGACTAGTCTTGAAACTAGTTGTAAAAAAGTGTTATGGGTAAAAAAGTCAATAAATTCTTCATAGAATATCCAAATTCCATGAGACCAAATTAATTGGATATAGTACATTCCGTATTATGTTTTGTGAAATTTTTATATTTATATATTAAATATTCTGCATGTGGCATTGTCTACAAGTTCAATCTATAGAATAAGATAGAATTCAACAAGGTCTACCATTTTTGCTATAACTCCATTTCTGGGACGTTCCAAGTAGTGAAACTTGGAGGAATTGTAGAGAATATATTTAAGAATATTGGATACAAGTTTTAGACTTTTATTCATTATAGGTATAGAGTTATGCTTGTTGAAAGTTAGTTTTTTTGACTAATACAAAAATAGTGCCGTGAGACTGAGGTAAAGGTTGATGAAGATGATATTCTGTTGTTTTGAAGTTAAGGAAGGTTTGTAGGTTTGTGATCACATACACCAGGTCAACTACAGGATTGGAGGTATGTTTATATGCTTAGTTTTAAGTTTCATTTTGGTGATCTTGTGGAGCATTCTTGAGCCATGTCTTGGTGAGTTGTTTGGTATATGTCTTGTGGTACATATTAGATGTATTGTACATGTTGGTTGAGGTCTACTTGTTGAGATACATTGATGGTGAATTTATTGGTTTATTATTATATGGTGTATGACATGATATTATATATGATTGGTACATGGTATGGTGTCAATGTACATGGTTGATATACATGGTTGACACATTGTATGGTACATGATTCATACTTAGTATGGTGCAATTTTGGTGCATGGTTAATTCACTTGTTATAGTACATGGTTAATGGTACAAGTTGTGGTACAAGTTGATGCATGGTATAGGTTGGCCTTGGTTGAGACACATATCTTGTGATTGTATGTTGTGATCTTGGTACGTGCTTGGTAGAGGCATGTGGTGGTGATGTTGGGAATATGGTTTGAGATATGCTCTTGGTGATATTGGCACGAGTTGCATGCAGTTGGGAGTGGATCTAGTTTTGTGGATGAGACCGTGATAGTGGCAATGACAATGACAATGACATGTTGGATACAATGACAGATTGATAGTGACATAGTGACAATAGTAGTATCAATTGTTTGGAAATTATATTTTAGGGTGGTTGGACGGGGCAAGGAAAGGGGGTTTTTACCTCCTTCCAGTTGGAGCTAAATAATTATGGATTTGGATATTCCTTCAGGTTGGAGCCTGAGAACTAGGTGGTTGTATCCACCTTTCGGTTGGAGCCAGAGAACATAAGGGTTTGTAGCCTCCTTCTGGTTGGAGCCAAAGAGTCAGGGAGTTGTAGCTTCCTTCGGGTTGGAGCCTGAGAAACCAGGGGGTTGCAATCTCCTTCTAGTTGTAGTTGGATAATGTGAAGTTGATTCTTCCTATGAATGCATTTCTTCCGACGTATAAGAAAATCATTACGTGGTTTTCTGTCGCAATGGGTTTCCACATAAATATTAGTGTAGATTGTATTTGTGGATGTGTCTATGATTGTTCATTATGAATTGATGGATGATAATGTTTATTATTCTATAACAACCATTGTCATTACTCATTCAAACATCTATTCTGTAACACCCTGGTTTCCCACATGATTGTAATCGTATTTAAGACTTTATGTATTGCAATTAATGAATCGTGCAATTGTGTTTATGTCAATGAAAAAAAAAGACAACTGACTGAGAAGGAATATTTACAATAATGTCCATGATACCACGAGTGGGAATAGTAAGGTGGAACTGGGAAGTTTTAATGAATAAATTAGGAAGCGTTCCCAACACTCTAGAGTGCACCTGCATGACTTGAATCCATTGCACCCTGTTTATCTTTATCACAAGGAACCTGTTAATGGTGTTTAGTTTGGGTAGTTGAGTAGTTATAACTACCATCTAAATTGGTACTTGGAAGAGTGAAGGGTCAACTGCAATGTCATCCAAAAGTACACATGTATTTTCCCCTTCGATTCAGGATCTTGACTTGGGGGCTTACTTATAACATAAGTCATTGGGGATCCTGATGGTAAGGATAATTTTACAACTGTGAAGAAGGAATAAAGAGGAAGAGGGAAAAAACATAAAAACAAATACATACATGCATGCAAAGAGATGCGTGGATGCAAAGAGTTTGGACACACACAAACACACATACACCAAGGAACAATGAAAAACACAAAAAGAGATGAGTCATAGGCTCAAAAAAATATGGTACTGGATGTACAAAGATAGAGTTCACATATACAAATTTTAGCAAAAAAATATTGGGAATTTATCCTGAGGAAAATTTGAAGCTTTCCCAAGAATTGAATGGTCACCCTGGAATAACGAAGACCCATATCCAGAATGGAGAAAAAAAGGGTTGTGACTTGGTTCTTACTAGAAAGAAACTAGCACTGGTAAGGGGAGGTTTCCGGTGGACTATATAGTAGATAAGGGACTCCATTGTGTAGAGGAAATACAATTGGTAAGGTTCCTGATAAACTCATGGAGGCCTTGAGCTCTGTGGGAAGAGGAAAACGTCTACTCTTTCCACTAGAGTGAAGGAGAGTAGCCTTCCTAATCCATTCCTTGACTTGATGGTCAACTAAGAGAGTCCTCTTGTGGTATCATGACCTAGCACGGGGGTGGCATGCTATATAAAGGAAAAGTGCAACATAGCCTATGGTTGGGTGGAAATCCATTTACACTTAGTGAGTTGGCTAGTTGAATATTTCATTGAACTGATAAGCGTTTTACTTGAAATGTCTATTGAATGTTTGTTAATGGTTACATATTATATTATGTTCTTGTTAATAATTTGATTATGATGAATGAATGCTAAATTATGAGTTGAATGAAGTAACTGTGATAATGGTATGAGGAAGGAAAGTGTAGGATGATAATCCTATTTTTTTCCGGTCGTTTGAAATGGAAAGTTTACAGGATATAAAATCTTCAATTGGGGTACTTGGGTAGAGTGTTTCTTGCTTTCTGGGAAGTGGTCTAAAGCCTGAAGGAGTTGAGTTAAACCCTTGTAGGAAAGGAATATGCAAATATTGTGGAATGACCAAGTCTAGAAACAAAACCTTAACCTTGTTGAAAACCCTTATTCAATCCTAGAGGAATGATAACTGTTAATTCGATGAGAAGTGAAGATACCAACCATTCTTTTGAGATCCAAGCTTCGGGAGAATCCTATTGGGAGGTGAATCTTTCAAAAAAACCAAAATGCAAGGTCATACTGGACTCATGATGGGGGAGTTATGAGAGGAGGTGATATTTTAATCTATTGGAGAATGGGATGATGAGATCTAGGCTATAGATTCCCCAAGCATTAGGCTGAAAAGTTTGTCAGGATAATAGAGTTAGGGAAGGTCCGATAAAGGGTGTAGGGGGAATTTTTGATAAGGAAACATTGATATCAAAATCCCAAGGACGAGGAGAACCTATGTTAGCGTGGATGCCAATGATTATTGAGGCATTGTATTTGGAATGATCCATACAGAAGAAGGAACCCTGTCGAAGTGGTGGTGTTGGTTAAATACCGAGCAATTGTGAGATCTGATTGATCTATGACCATTGGATTGGGATTCAAGGACCGTCAGATCCATTAGAGAATTTCTTGCTGTTAGGAATTGATCGGGAAGTCTCATGGTTGTGGGGAGTGGACACTTTCCGATGGAATATGTCCACGAGGCTAGATGTTGTATATATGAGGGTGAGGAAATTCGATACGATCATAGTCATGGATTTATGGTGGACCCCACCTATCAAAGTGTTAAGTGGAGAACGAGTGAGGCATTAGACATCATGTATTTCAAGGTGGCTAGTATATCGAGGCCATTGATTGCATATCCCGAATATTGTTGGATCTTTCGAGAGTAGAATAGTTGGAGATGTTTGATCATGATTGAAAGGTGGGTTGTATAATCTTGCTTTCCTAAAGGAAAAAGGAACCCAACTCATGGATGCTCATCTATTTTGTTGGGACGAGTGAGTCCGAGTCATCCAATCAAGGATTTTCATTCCTTGGTATATGTAGAAACATTTAGCCAAGGATTTTCTGAGAAGAATCGAGTGGATAATCCACAAATTTGTCAAAGCCATGTCACACACATAACTCTATGCTATGGTGTAGAAGATGAAGAATAAGTCCACGTGTGCAACATGTGGGACAAAGGTCAAATAAGGGTGTAAATTCGAGAATAAAAGATTAATGTAAGAGGATTTTTTACATCTCTCCAGCCTAAGAGGGTTTAGGGAGTCAAGTGTGTTACAGAGTGGTATCAGAGCAGAGTTCAAACTCTAGGCTTGAATTGGTCGCCAAGGCTGCATGACTGTTTATGAAATTATTTTACATGATAGAAGTATATGCTTTATATTTTTGAATGGTTTAACCATGTTAATGAATACTGATAACAATTTTGCACAGGAAAGGAGTCCTGGATCAGGATTGTCAAATCATACTAATGTTTGACAAGGATGATAATTTTATGCCAATAATTTTTAAAAGTGATGGCTAATAGTGTTTCAATGTTCATCATATAGGACATATAGAAAGGGAAATAGAAGTGAATGGTGCAACATAGTATGGAGGACAACTCACACTTCTAAGATGAAGAATCTGATGGAAGGAGGGCTAGAGAAACCCCTCCATATTTGGTAGCCAAAGTAAGAAGTCTGAATGTGGACAATGAAAGGCCCATGTGAGATTAGGCTGAGAAGACAAAATTGAATTCAATGTTACTGTAGAGTCTGCCTGAGATTTACAAGCTCTTGCAACAAATTCCAACCATTAGTAATGTAGGACTACAACAATCAAATAAACTAAAGAGCCATCATATGTCCAAAAGCACGGGCCAACTCACAGTAATGAGGGAAGAAGTTCTTCCAGGAAAAGGCATCAAGATGCTAAGAGAAGCAGAGCTAGTGGATATACTTCCAAAGAGTCATCTAGTGGGAAGAACAATACATAAGAACTATCTAGCAATGACACTGGTTCAAGTGTTCCTAGGAAGAATAAAAATAGACTCTCACATATTTCTCTGAAACATGAGTTCAATAAGGCTAAGCCACCTACCTTTGATGGAGAAATCAAGAAGAGAGAACAAGCTGAGGCTTGGCTGTTGGGATTGAGGAAATATTTTTGAGTACATAAATACTCAAAAAATACAAAGGAAAAGATAACCATTTTCAATCTAAATGGAGGAGCTTCCATATGGTGGGATGAACTCAAAGAATACAAGGGATTGAAGGAAAACAAGCTGACCTGGAAAAAGTTTGAGACATATTTCAAGAAGGCATATCTGTCAGAAAAGTACTATGATTGAAAAATTAAAGAGTTCCATGAACACAAGTCAGGGAAACTTACCATGGATGCTTATGCCAAGAGTTTCTTATAATTATTGAGGTATGTTCCTTACCTCAAGGATGAGAAGGAAATGATACAATATTTCCTTAGTGGATTACCATAGTCTTGTCAGGATATGATTGATTTGGATGAGTCTAAGACCTTAGAAGATACCATTAGAAAGGATAAAGTGTTTTTATGACCAATCCAAGCATAGGCATGAGCCTCTCAAGGATTGGAAGAGAAAGGATAAATCTGGATTTCAAAGGAAGGGATTTAAACCACCCCAATACAAGAATCCCAAGAAAGTTGCTTAGTTAGTTCATTCGAGCAAAAGTATGTACCAACATAACTTTCCATATCAGAGTGGAAATAGTCCAATAGAGAAGGTAAGAAGAAATGTAGAGGAATAACAGAAAGGGCCTCTACAATGTTGGGGTTGTGGAGAGGAACATCTATTGAGAAAATTCCCTGAAAACAAAAGAGTTTAACATGTTCATGAAGCTACTACAACTAATGATGTGGCAAGGAGTGTGTTGAAGATATATGTAGTTGTTGAGAATCGAAAATCAGAACACGAAGCTTTTGTTGTGGAGATGCAAGGTATAATTGGAAAAAAACCCATTTCTATTTTGATTGAACCTGGTTCTAACCTTAGATATGTTTTTCCTCAAGTCATTGAATCATGTGCCCTACAAATAAAGAGGCATGCAAAATCATGGTTGGTTTAGTTATCCAAAATAAATAAGAGAAAGGTGGTAGAAGTAATAGAGGCATGTCCATTGGAAATGAGTGGACTGCATACACAAGAAGCCTTAAACATCCTACCCTTAGGATCATATGTTGTGTTGATAGGCATGGATTGGTTAGCCATCCATAGGGTAATATTGAACTGCTATAACAAGACCTTTGAATGTGAAGATGAAGAAGGAAACATGAGAGTGTTGAAGGCATTTGAAAGCCCGTATCAGTGAGGTAAATATCAACAATGTAGATCAAGCAGTTTAGTCAAAAAGGGTGTCCCTTGTATGTAATATAAGTGTTCAATGCAAGAGAGAGTAAGGAATTGAAGAGTGAGGATCACCCAGTGCTATGGGAATTTAAATATGTACTCCTTGAGGAGGTACCTTGATTTCCTCCTAAGAGAGATCTCAAATTCTCAATAGATATTATACCCAAAGCAGTACCAACATCAAAAGTACCCTATAGAATGAGTACACTAGAGTTGGTAGAGTTCAAATTTTGATTGAAGGAGAAGATGGATACATGGTATATCAGGCTGAGTGTATCCCCGTGGGGATCACCAATGTTATTTGTGAAGAAGAAGGATGGTACATTACAATTGTGTATAGACTACCAATAGTTTAACAAGATGACCATCAAGAACAAGAACCCATTGGCCTGGATTGATGATCTTTTTGATTAGCTCAAAGGAGCTACGATATTTTATAAAATTGAATTGAGATCTGGATATAACCAAGTTAGGATTAAGCATGAGGAAATCCATAAGACAACTTTTAGGATGAGGTATTGACACTATGACTTTGTGGTGGTGCCATTTGGGCTTACAAACACACCAACCACCTTTATGTGTTTAACGAACAATGTTCTCAACAAATATTTTGATAAGTTCTTTATTTTATTTGTTGACGATATCCTGTTATATTCCAATACCAAAGAAAAGAACAAAAAACATATTCAGTTGGTATTACATGTGTTAAGAGATCACCAAATATATGCCAAATATATCAAGTATTATTTTTTCGAGAAGGAGATCCAATATTTGGGCCACACAATCTTAGCAGAGGGAGTGGCAATAGATCCCATGAAAATCAAGGCAATCATGGATTAGCCACCCCCTTAGAATGTAACTGAGTTAATATCATTTATGGGATTAGCTAGATATTATAGAAGGTTTATTAAGGGATTTTCCAAGATCATTCATCCCATTACCTCTTTGCAACAAGAGCCAAACATGAAAAGTTATGAGGAATACCAACTTAAAATAGATGAGTTATTGTTGTATGATAACATACTATATGAACTTGATTAAGTAGAGCTAAAACACCTTATTATGGATGAGTTTCATTAGAGGTCTTATGTGGACCATCCTGGTTATTAGAAGATGATAAAAATAGTAAGGAAGTTTTACTACTGGCCAAGAACGAAGAAAGATATTACTAAATATATTGCAAAGTGTTTGGAATGTCAATAGGTCAAAGTTAAACACAAGCACCTTGAAGGATTATTCCAACCATTGCAAATTCCATAATGGAAGTGGGAGACAATATCCGTGGATTTTAACACTGGTTTAGAAAAGACAATTAAGAAACATGATGCAATAAGGGTAGTGGTAGATAAGCTGTGCAAGGAAAATCACTTTATTCCAATCAAATCTACTTTCAAAGCTATATATGTTGCTTATGTTTTTATGAAATAGTTTTTTAGGTTTCATGGTATGCCCAGGACTATTATCTCAGATAGGGATGTGAAATTCACCTTGAATTTGTGGAAAGGATTGTTTGCGGGCTTAGGAACACAATTAGCATTTAGCATGGCCTACCATCATTAAAAATATGGTCCTACCAAAAGGGTGAATAGACTGTTGGAAGACATGTTAAGGATGCATGTCATGCATCATCCCAAATAGTGGGAAAAATATCTACCCCTGGTAGAATTTACCTATACAATGGTTATCAAGAATCCTTGAAGATGAGCCCATTTGAGGCTTTGTATGGTAGAATATGCAGAGTTCCAATGAGTTGGGATAGTCCAGTGGATATGATCACGCTTGGACCTGACTTGCTAATGGAAATAGAGCAAGCAATGATAAAAATAAGGCATAATTTAAAAGTAGCCCATGATAGACAAACGAGCTGTGTAAATGGAAAGATAACCCATAATGAATTTAAGGTGGGAGATCATGTGTATCTCAGGGTAAATCCCAAAAGGATCTCCCTAAGGATAAGAACTTGGACCAAGTTAGAAACCCGCTACTATGGAACATTTGAAGTCTTGGAAAGAGTGGGACCAATGGCATACAAACTTTCCCCGCCACCTACTATTAGAGCTCACAATGTGTTCCATGTCTCTTTATTATAGAAGTATATTCACGATTATAATCAGATTATTGATTGGACTGTGAGACAGGTGGAACTAGAGGGAGGATTCCATCCCAATTCTCAATGAATATTGAACAAGAAAGAGACATTTCTCTCGAAGCAGGCCATCTGTATGTCAAGGCACAATGGAAGCACATTGGAGAAGACGAGGTCATTGTTGGGTAGGTGTTATATTATTTGCATGTGTGTGTGGGGGCACATCATATTTGATGACTTTGTCTGATGATCCCATCACCTGCTATTTTCTGTGGGTGTGCACATCAGGCACTTTCCTAGGGGGATCCCGGGGGGTAGGAGTGCCCTCCCTAGTTACGCGGAGCATTCAGAGCAACACCCCGAAAACCTTTTTGGGGTGGTTTTTTCTATTTTAACATTTTTTTCTATATTTAGTGGTTTTCTAAATTAATCCCAGATTATGGGATTAGGGTTTTGATAGTTGCGGGATACCTAAAATATTGTATATATTGTATTGCAAATGGTGAAATTAATACAATGAAAAGTTGAGAGGTGCAACACCAAGGAAGGATGGTTTTATCCCAACTAAGGGTTTTCATAGTAAATCTCTATGTACTATATGTGTGAGCCATTGATTAATTTCTATTTTGCTTAGAATCTGTATGCATTGCTTTACTTCACATGTTTAAAACTTACATGAGGTATCAAATTGTGTTTTTGGCTTTAGGGGGACACCTTTGTTGCTAAGGGCTTGGATTAGTCTTGATAGATCAAGTTTATCTTGGGTCTGTGATAAACTTGGTTTCAATGGGAGCTTTGCAGTGGTGATTCATGTGTTGCAAGATAATATAAAACATTTCTAGAATTGAGATTGAGAAGTTCAACGGTAAAAACTTTGAGCGATGGAATCTCAAGATGGAGGACCTTATTGTAGACAAAGAATAATGAATCACTATGGATCCTAGTACATGAACTAATGGTAAAAATCGTACTAGTTCACAAAAAACTAGTACACAATCTAGTGGTACACAAACTACTAGTACTCAATCTACTAGTATGTCACAAGAAGATTGGGAGAAGATGGATAGAAGAGAAAGGAGTACGATTCGACTCTGCATGACTGATTTTGTGTTATTGAATGTGTTGGGAGAATTTGAAGCCAAGGAACTATGGAAAAAATTGGGGAATTTGTATCAGTCAAAGTTCTTGGTAAACCAGTTGTTTCTTCAAAAGAAGTTGTATCATCTTAGGATTGAATATGGAGATTTTGTGACAGAGCATCTAAATGCATTCAATACTTTGGTAAGTCAACTTGGATCTATTAATATTACATTTGCAGAAGAATATAAGTGTATTCCTTTGTTATTTTCTTTTCGAGACTCTTGGGGTAATATGGTTGTAGCAATTGATAGTACCACACAATCCACATTGAAGTATGGGGTTGTAGTTTCATCCTTGTTATCAGAGGAGATGAGGTGGAAATGCATGAATAGTCATAGCACACATGACTCATTTGTAATAGTTTGTCCCAAAGATAGGGATACAAAAAATTCTTCATGGGGGAGATCTAAATCTAAACATAGGTCTAAATCCCCAGAAAAATCTTTGAGTAAATGCTGGAAATGTGGTAAAACTAGGCATTATAAGAAAAATTGCAGCTCTAAGAAAGTTGATAAAGTAAAGGGATCTAATGATGCCTCTTCCACAGAGGTGAAAACATCCATAGAAGAGGGAGGTGATGTTTACTTGGCATCTACAAGTATACGTGCATATCGTGATGTATGGTTGATCGACTCAAGTGCATCATTTCATATGAATCATCACAGGGAGTGGTTTAGTGAATATGAAAAGTACGATGGTGGTGATGTCTTCTTAGTAGATAAATCGACAACCAAAATCATGGGATGTGGAAGGGTTAATATATTTTTGAAATATGGAAGGATTAGAAATCTTCTTGGATTTCTGCACATTCTAGATCTAGCCGTGAGACTAATATCTATAAGTAAGTTAGATGATGCAAGTGTGGATACTTTATTGGGAATTAGCACTTTCAAGATGGTCAAAGGAGTAATGGTATTGATGGGGGGAGTTCGATGTGGAAATTTGTACAAGTTGTTGGGAATCACTTATACTGGTGTGTGCAATAGTTCTGTTGTCCTTGAGGAGAGAAATAAAGAATACACGATCCATACTGTCCCTGGAAAGAATACCATCCTATGGCATCAAATACGAGACATATTGGAGAAAAGGGCCTTTGAACACTACAAGGTAAAGGTATGGTTGAAGGTATGTCTAATTTAACCTTGGATTTTGATTTCTATGAACATTGCATATATGGTAAATAAAATCGAGTAAGATTCTGATTTGGTGCTACAAGAGCAAAGGGGATATTATAGTTGATACACATTGATGTGCTTGGACCTGTGCCTGTTCCATCACCAGGTAAATCTCTGTATTATGTTTCATTCATAAATAATTTCTCAAGGAACACATGGATGTATTTTCTCAGGAAGAAACCTGAGGTATTTGATAAATTTAAAGAGTTTAAGGCTCTTGTAGAAAATCAGACATAGAAGGAAATAAAGGTGTTGAGGATAGATAATGGTGGAGAATTATTAGGGAATTAATTTGAATAGTTGTGTAAGAAGTGCAGTATATCAAGGTAGAAGACTAGTCCATACACACCTCCATGGAATGAGGTTGTAGAAAGGGTGAAAATGATGTTGATGGAAAAGCCAAGGAGCATGCTTAGTGGTGTCGGGTTAGGATAGGAATTCAGGGCAAAGGAAGTGGGTATTGCATGTTACTTGGTAAATAGGTTTCCCTCGTCAACGTTGGTGGAAAAAACTCCACATGAGGTATGGAATGGTAAGAAACTCTCTCTTGAACATCTTAGAGTGTTTGGTTTTGATGCTTATGTACATGTTCCAAAGGAAAATAGGAGTAAGTTAAATAATAAAGATGAAAATGTATCTTTAGTGGTTATAAAGATGGTCTGAAAGGTTATAAGGTTTGGAACCCAGAAACTAAGAATTTTGTTTATAGTCAAGATGTTGTTTTTAGAGAGGTTAAAGATGTTCCCAAACATGAATTCCTACCAAGGAAAGAAGAGCCTGAGAAAATAGAGTTTGAGGTCAATGAAGAAAAATATGAACCAACAGAAGAAGATGAATCAAAAGAATAAGAACCTCATACTCCATTATTGAGGAGATCAATGAGGGAAATAAGGAAACCAAAAAGGTACAGTCCACCTAATTTTCATGATAATTTTTCTTTATCTATTACTGATGATGATCCCATAACTGTCAGGGAAGTAGTGGATTCATCGGATAGTAAACTCTAGAAGAAGGCCATGATTGAATAGATGGATGCCTTAAATAAGAATGAGTCATGTGATCTAGTTGAGTTTCCAAATGGAAGAACGCCCATTGACAACAAATGGGTTTTTAAGAAGAATTTGAATGCAGAAGGAAAAGTGGAGAAATACAAAGCTCGATTAGTAGTAAAAGGTTATTCCTAGGTAGAGGGAATTGACTTTGGTGAAATTATTTCTCCTATTGCCAAGTTAAATTTTATTAGATTTATTTTATTTATTGTTGTTGCTTTTGATATTGATGTAGAACATATGGATGTGAAGATAACATTCCTACATGGCGATCTGGAAGAAAAAATCTACATGAAGAAAACCAAAGGCTTTGTAGTGAAGGGAAATAAAAAGCTAGTATGTAAGCTAAAGAAGTCACTATATGGTCTGAAGAAATCACCTAGGATGTGGTACCAAAAGTTTGACACATACATCCTTGGTCTGAGATTTGTGAGAAGCGGGGCTGATCACTATGTATATTACAAGCAGTTTGGTAATCACTTCATTTATGTAGTGTTGTATGTCGATGAAATGCTGTTGGTAGGAAACAATATGGATGTAATCAAGGAGGTGAAGTTGCAACTCTCCTCCAAATTTTACATGAAGGATCTCGGGGCTACTAACTTCATTCTAGGAATGGAGATTAAAAGAGATCATGCAAACATGAAACTCTGGTTGAATCAAAGAAAATATGTTGAGACAATATTACAAAGGTTTAATCTGCATGAAAATAAATTGACCAAGGTTCCTATTGCTATAGGTGTAAATTTATCTGCAGATCAATGTCCCAAGACACACGATGAGGAAGAGGACATGTCCCATGTTTCATATGTTAGTGCAGTTGGTAGTTTGATGTATGAAATGGTCTGTACTAGACCGAACATTACACATGCAGTGGGAGTTTTAAGCAGGTATATGTCAAAACCAGGGAAAGAGCATTGGACAATAGTAAAAAGGGTTTTTGGGTATTTGTGTGGCACTTCAAGCTATGTATTGTGTTACCAAGGAAGACTAGGATTGGATAGAGTGTTGGACATACATGGGTTTGTTGATGCAGACTGGGATGGAGATCTAGATCACAAAATATCTACAAGTGGGTATGTGTTTAACCTATTTGGAGGAGAAATCAGTTGGATTCACAAAACACAGGCTGTAGTGGCACTCTCAACTACAGAAGTTGAATACATGGAAATCACTCATGCATACAAGGAAGCAATATGGTTATAGAGATTGTGTTCAAGTATTGGGTTGGTACAACAAGAAGTAATCTTAGAATGTGACTATCAGAGTGTAATATTCATGGCAAAGAACCCAACTTATCATTCAAAGACAAAGCATATTGATGTTCAATATCACTTTGTGAGAGACATGGTTGAAGACAAGAAGGTGTTGTTGGATAAGGTTGCACTTTTAAGAATGTTGCAAATTCATTGACAAAGTTGGTGAGCTCCGAGAAGTTCTCCTGGTGTAGAGAAACAATGGGCATTACTTCCCTATATTGTGGACTATGTAGTCTCGTGACCCCCTATATACATAGAAAAAAACAAGTGGGAGAATGTTGGGTAGGTGTTATATTCTTTACGTGTGTGGGGGGGTGCATATTATATTTAACGATTTTCAAAATTGATCCTTGATTAAGGGATTAGGGTTTTGGTAGTTGCAAGATACTTAAAATATTGTATATATTGTATTGTGAATGGTAAAATTAATATAATGAAGAGTTGAGAGGTGCAACACCAATGAAGGTTGGTTTTCTCCCGGTCAATGGTTTTCATTGTAAATCTCTATGTACTATATGTGTGAGCCATTGATTAATTTTTGGTTTGCTTAGAATCTATATGCATTGCTTTACTTTATAGGTTTAAAGATTACAACCACTTGGGAATTGAAAGATTCCATGAGGGTGGAATACCCATTTGTTTTTCTATACAAATTTGTATATATGGTGTGAATAACATTGAGGATGGTGTTTCCTTAAGGGGGAGGGGAATATAACACCCCATTTCCCCCCATGATTGTAATCATGTTTAATACTTCATGTATTGTTATTAATGAAACATGCAATTGTGTTTATATTAATGAAAACACCAGACAATTGTCTGAGAAGGTAGCCTTGTACTACTGGCCATGATACCATGAGTGGGACTAGTGAGGTGGAATTGAGAAGTTTTAATGAAGAAATTAAAAAGCTCTCCCAACACTCTAGTATGAACATGCATGACTTGAGTGCATAAACTTGTCCAACATACCCTGTTTATATTGAACACAAGGAACCGATTAATGTTGTTTAGGTTGGGTAGTTGAGAAATTATAACTACCATTTGAATTGGTACTTGGAAGAGTGAAGGGTCAGTTGCAACATCAACCAGAAGTAAGGAGGGATTTTTCCCTTCAATTTGGGAGCTTGACTTGGGGATTACTTCCGGCTGAAGTCATTGGGGATTGCAAGGGTAAGGAGATTGTTCCAACTGAGAAGAAGGAACAAGGAGGAAGAGGGGAAAAAAAACACATGTGCATAGGAAGAGACGTGCATATGCACATATATTGGATGCATGTAGACACACATACACCAAGGAACAATAGAAAAACACATATAGAGATTGTTGGATTACTGAGAGGGGGGGTGAATAAGTAATGATAAGTTATACCACTTATTAATCCTTTTTAGCCACAATATATATTCCTTTAACTTATTTCATAATATAACATTAACATCCATCAGTGCATAATAACCAATAATAGACACATCCACACAATGCATAGTACACCAGTATTTTACGTGGAAACCCAATGTGGGAGAAAAACCACAAAATGATTTTCTTATATGTCTTTAAGAATTACATTCAAGGAAGCACCAACATTCCAATTCTCTAGGTCCAACTGGAAGGAGGCTTCAACCCCCTATTAGTTTTTAGGATACAACCTTAGGGAAGCTCCAACTCTCCAATTATATGGCTACAACCAAAAGGAGGCTACAACCAAAAGGAGGCTGCAACCCCCTATGATCTCTGGATACAACTGGAAGATGGATACAACCACCTAGTTATCAGGATCCAACCTGAAGGAAGATCCAACTCCCTGATTCTCCAACACCAATTGGAAGGAGGCTACGACCCCCTTTCCTTGCCTCATCATTCTTCCCTGAAACATAAGTGCCAAATAGATGATGAAACCACTGCCACACTATCATTGTGCAATATAACATTGTAAACCTGTACCAAGCTATGCCAACAACTTGTAACAAACCTGTACCAATAACCAATAATAAACCTGTACCAACAAAAATCAACAGGTATGAGACTTGTATATGCTGCGACTAGCGTATGTATGCAACCTGTCTATACTGCAACTTGCATATGTACGCGTCCTATCTATACAATAGCCTGCGTACACCCTCAGAAGTCTATGGTTTTCACCTTTCTGAAACTCAGACCCTTTGTTGCCTCTGTCACATCAACCTGCAACTTGTCCCAGCCTATACCAATTAACCTATACTATAAACCATGTACATAAATCACTCACACAACCTGTACCATCACAAGTCCATCAACTATGCACATCATAATACCTCATAACCATCACCAAGACCAAGATGTGATTTTAATAATATATCAAGATATCTATGCCACATCATCCATATACCATGTGTCAAAAATACTACTACCAAGTGCCTCTAACCATGCACCAAGAATGCCTCTCAATAGATCATATATGATAATATAGATCTCATACTCAATATCACAATAATATCATTCAAACCATGTGCATCTATGTCTCTCTAGTATTGTGCCATAGATGTGCATACAATCATAATCATGTGTAATAAACCCTCACTGATATGCAACCTCACACTACACAAACAACTTCACAACCACTTCACAACCAAAATCCCTCAACCATGTACCACAAAATCCCTCAACCATGTGCCAAGAAATACAAGATATGCCTCAACAATAACAAGATGTATCAATGATAAATATGAGATATACCAACACTGTATTTCTGTAGATCTGTTTTATATAGTAAGTGCCATACAACCATTACCCTCTCTAGAGAAAATCCTCAAACTCCCATAACCATATCTCATATAGAAAACAATTTCCAACTACTCATAAGAATATCACATACCTTTTAAATTTGTAGATGGATTTGTTGTACTTGATCACTGTAGACCTTCCTGGGAGCTTGCTTTCAGACTCTAGAGACTTGATATCTTCATCCAATCAAGCTTCCATGGATTTTACCAACTATACATGACCTCTTCTTCTTCAGTCCGCATATGTACGTTCCCTAATCCAGTGCAGCCCACATATGTACGCGACTTCCTCCACTGCAACCCATGTACACCTCAACAATTAGTGTTTTTTCAGTATTTCTGCAACTCCGAAACTTTCGCTGTCAACCCTCCTTTACTACCTCAAACTTGCATAATTTCAGATGTATCAATGAGTACCTGCAATACAATTTCATCAAATAATAGATATTCAATATGCTCATTAGATCCAAATATGAGACCCTTGCTCTCTTATTTATACTCTCCAAGTAGCTTCCTCAAGGGGTTACCTTCTAACTAACTTTACCCAACTTCCTTTTTTTAGAGCTAACCCACTTCTAACGACTTGTCCACTTACAACCACTTTATCCACAAATAATAATCTCTCCACTTCTAGTTGCAACTAATTTATTTTTAATTATTTTCTTCTTGCAACATCTTAACTCATGATTAACTCCTAGTTACAACCACTTTGACTAGTAAACTTCTTCTAAGAGATTCTAGAATAAATTGACTTCTTTGACCTTCTAGGGGATTCTAGATAACTCATGAGGGTTCTCCAACTTAATATGACCATAACGATGTAACCATGAGTAGTTATGTGACATTCCACATATCACCAAAAATGACACGACATGTACTATCCATCTAGAATAGTCTTACCTGTAAATACACTCCTATTCATGCCTTTATACCTAAAAAAAACTCAGGTCCCTTACCCATATCTTTGTGCTACTAGACTTATCCAAGGTTTGACATCAATATCTAAGGGTTGACATCAATATACAATATCACTATCCAAGGGTTGACATCAATGAAAACCAACTATCCAAACCAATTGTCCATCAACCTAAGCCAACTGTGAGTTGCAGACTCACAAAAATATGATAATGCGTGTGAGTAGACATAGATCATGCATACAGATCTAAGTAATAGAATATTGAGAAGTTCTCATGAGGAAAATAGGAAGCTTGGAAAATAATTGACTGGTCACCCTAGACCAAAGAAAACCCATATCTATATTGGAGAAAAATAGGGCCGTGATTTGGTGCTTACTAGAAAGAAACAAGCACTAGTAAGGGGAGGTCGCTGAGGGACTGTATAGTAGATAAGGGATTCCCTTGTGCATAGGAAATCTAGTTGGGAAGGTGCCTGATAAACTCATGGATGCCTTGAGCTCAATGGGGAGAGGGAAACTTTTGTTGTTGTCACTGGAGTGAAGGAGAGTAACCTTCCTGATTCATTCCTTGATTTGATGGTCAGCTGAGTCCCCTGGTGGTATCAAGGCCTGGCACGGGGGTGGCATGCTGTGGAAAGGAAAAGTGCAACATAGACTACAATTGGGTGGAAAATAATTCCCCCCCAATTAGTTGGTTGGTTGAACATTTCATTGAACATGTAAGTGTTTTACTTGAAATCTTTATTGAAACAAAGTTACCAACTTAACGAGAACACTCTAGAGTTCTCGTTTTTTCAGAGTGGCTATTTTTACCCCTAAATCAAAAAGTGATGCTACCGGTAGCACCCTTTTTTTTCTTATGGTGGTTAAAATTCAGACTCATCACGTTGACAACTGATGTCATTATGGACAACGACTTTAAAATTTACCCTCGAATCAAAACATGATGCTACTAGTAGCACTGGTTTTTTTTGGAGTTGA
>ML807743.1:177133-193401 GCA_009831015.1 Picea engelmannii | reverse complement strand
TTTTTATCTTTCAAAGGAGCTTTTTGAAGAATTTTATGGTAAAATGATACAATTGGCATGAGGTATGTATAATTCATGTTTTGTGATTCAATCAAGTTTAATTTATCATATTTTATGGTTTCCAAGAGTTAATTCATGTTTTTTTGCTATTACAGGGAAAAACGCACCATGTTTCTTGGTTCGACACTTGATCCAACACTCGTTCCAGTACTTGATCCGACACTCGTTCTGACACCCAGTATTGCACAAAACGCAAGGGAAGTTGGCAGTTATGGTATTCGCGGCCAGTGGTTGAAAAATAGAGCACATGTGTTTTGTTTTTCATCACCCCCTCCAGCTACTAAGCTCAAGACAACTCGATTTCAGTTGTCCAAAGAGGGCGATCATTGGGTTCCTCCGTTTTGTTAGTTATGGATGCATTTAATGTAATTTTCCGAATTTAGAGGTGGTTCGACCCTCCTGTGGTCGAACACCTGGGTTGTAAGCTTATAAATACCAATAGGATGATCATTAGATTGTTAACCAAGTAGCATAAGCATTAGAATTGCCAGAAAAATGATTTTGCTCTGTTTCTAGTTTTACATTACCAGAATAGTGCCAAAACTGCGTTTTTGGATTTTTATGGTGAATTTGACCTGTTGAGGTCGTGGTGTGATTTTAGAGAGTGAACACGACTTGCTGGGGGGCCCACCAACAGTCTGGTAACTGTCTTCATGTCTATTTTTCATTTTTCTAATTTAAATTGTCTTTTCATTTTCCCGTGCATGTATATTTTTATTTAATTAATTAGTTTGTTGTAGCTTACTATTTTACTTCTTTTTTGCAGGTTAGATGATGATTTGTGATAGTATGTGTTGATTTTATAGATTAAAAAAGGCTTGCAATTATCTAAGTCTCTTTACTAATTTCATGTGCAATTAAAAAGTCTCTCTCTCATTATACTAACCCTGCATGTAGTTAGATGATAAATTGTGCTTTCTTTTATATTTTTACAGTCAAGCTTAGAACAGATTTTTAATTAGAAATGAGCATAGTTTTAATCTGAGTTTCTTCTGACAAAGATTGATGGATGGATAGATTTGCTTCCAGTTTTTGAATCATAGCTTGCTTACTTCAGTTTTAGATAGATTTCACTTGCTTAGTTATTGGTTAAATGTAATTGTCAATTCACTTTTTAATATCATGTTTTTAATTTCTGGTTTCAATCATTTTCTTTATCATAGCTTGAATGATTAGAACAAACATAGTATAGTTTCCTTTCACGCAATTTCCTTTCATAGATTAAGATGGAATTGAATTTATTAATTAGATAATGATGATCTCATCATGATGTTTATGGTTTATACATGAATATGCAGGGTATTTAACATTACTTTTATCATGGCTAAGTTTTCATTGGATTGCTTACTTCACACCTTTCATTTTTCCATTGAAATTAGTATTGAGCTTATACCATTAGAACTGTCCTTTGTTGTCAAGTGTCATCGAGATATCATCTGGCACCACGGAAGGCATTCACACAACCACCAGCATTACATTTGAGTGTTTCATAGGTTAAAGTTAGTTTCTTGCTTTCATAAGTTAGAAGAGATAGTTTCTTGTTTTCATAAGTTTAGTTGGTAGTCTTTCTTTCTTTCAATAGAATAGATTTCCTTTCATGCATTGCATTGAGAATTTAAATTTCCTTTCACACAAGAGAAATAGTGTTGCATTAGGCATTTAGTTCACTTGCCTCTTAGGCTAGGTAGTTGTTCAATGAGAAGTCTTTGCTTACTTGTCTTTTCCTTTATGCTTTTGATTGCTTGTCTATTTTATTTAATAAGTTAGTTAGGTGCTTTTGTTTTCTTGTCTATTTTCTTTAATAGGTTAGTTAGTGATGCATGCCTATTGATCCTCGAGCCGATATCCGCTCACAGGATCGTTCTATATTCCCTTCAAGTCGGATCGACTCTTTCGGATTCTCTGTTAGAATCCCCTTCCAAATCGATCCACAGGTTCTTTTTCGCGGTTC
This sequence comes from Picea engelmannii, assembly GCA_009831015.1. NCBI lineage: Eukaryota > Viridiplantae > Streptophyta > Pinopsida > Pinales > Pinaceae > Picea > Picea engelmannii. The sequence continues at coordinate 191,390 of ML807743.1, read as the reverse complement.
GCGATCTCGCAAGTTCGCGAGTCGTGACCTCTGACTCTCCCTCTACGATCCTGCGATAACCAAGATCGCGAAATGGGTACAACTCTCCCTTTGTCAGTGCCCTCTTTGCATGACCGTCCACTAGGCTAAGCACTAGCACTAGCACCTTTCGCCTCTCGCGCCTTCGCAAGTTCAAAGGTCCAACCTTCGTTCCCTTTTCTCCTGAGTCCCCGAGACGCGAGAGGTCAACGGGGTGTTGACTCCTCTGAATGTCTGACGTGTGTCTGCCGGTCCACTTCTCGAGCCCACTGTGTGGTTCTGCCACGTGTCTCTTAGGTGCAACCTCTACACTTCGTGACTTCGCTTCTTGCTGGCTTGAGCACCCAAATTTTTGTCTCTCACCCAGCGAACCTCCGAGTTCGCGAGATCCTCTGATCTCTGACACCTGTCCTCCTCCAATGGATGGCTTAGATTACTTCACAACTTCACTTCTCACAACTCCGAGCACCCAAATTTTGGGTTCTCACCCGACGAACCTCTGAGTTCGCGAGATCTATGATCTATGACTTCGCGACTTCTCTTCTCGCCGCTTCGGGACTTTCGAGACAAAAGTCTTGACCTTTTATCCTCCGATATGCAAAACGGTGAAATTCTGACATGTCTTCTTCGTGGGTCCCACGATGGAACTTCTCGCCTTTTTGCAGTTCTCGGACTTCGCAAATCCGAATGCTAAGCCTTCAGTTCCTCAACTCACAAAACCCCAAAATGGTCAATGGGACTCTGAGCCACTTCGCTAACTTGGATCCTACGACCCTGATTTCTTCTGAGCTTACGCTTGAGGAAAGCTCGTCGTAATGTACTTGCTTCTCTACAAGATCTGATGGCTCTTGTGACTTCATGAATTCTTCTCAAAGAATTCCGATCGTCCAAATCTCCCTTGACGATTTCTGTGAAATGAACACGGTGTTCTTCCACGAAATTTCTCCTTCCTGCAACAACGTCGCTGCACCTCCTCACAACTCTTCCAGGCACTATCCCTCTTGAGATTGATTGAAAAAATCCTCAAGTCCTTTTGGGGAAAATTCCTACGCGCACTCCTTGCGGCAATTCTTCAAATACTTCCACATATTTGAGCCTCTTCGACTGTACGCACTCCTTGCGACAACAATCTTTCAACAACTTCGCTCAATTTGCAAACACTAAGACTTCACTCAGCTTGCGCACTCCTTGCATGGCTCCTGTGATTAATTTGCACTTCTTTTAGAATGAGAATAATGTTATATCTTCTGAGCTTTCAGAGATGAAACTCTGGACTCTTGTCAACGCACACCTTGCGGACAACTTCACTGCACTCCTTGCAGGAAATCTCTTGCTCAGACAAAGAAACAATTGAAACTCATTCCTCACTCTCCCTTTCTTCAGATTTCAGACAGTTAAATATGAAATCAAACATTCACGCATCAAAGCGAATTCATAACAGAGAATAAACAAGCATGAGCATAACATTAAATCATGCATACACAGAAAGTATTTGAACACCATGATTCTGAATCAAACTTCATGTATTAATCTCAGAACTTCTGTACATGGGTTTTTACACAACTCTCTACTTATTCTCTCCTATGCTCTCTTCTCATAATGATGCTTATTGCTACAATAATACAAGTGAGGGTGTCTATATCCCGTTTCCCTCTTCGCTACTAAAACTATTTAATCTAGGAATTCAATTCTACCTACTTACATTCATTAACTTAAATGCTTTCACCTAATACAGACGAGAGTAGGACGCTCAAGGTCTATTTACAAATCAAGAAGTACGCCTCTCTTTAACTATCTCATTTAAGTCTGGCGTATCCACTTCAAAAACATTCAAACAATTTATCACATGCCAAAATGTGTTGGCGTTGCCCACGCTCGCTTGATGTTGGCGATGCTTGACATTGGCGATGCTCTTGCATCATACTCCCTCGCTTGAAAATTTTCATGGGCTCCTGTCCATGACCTCTCGCACAGTATGTCCATGCTTCTGGATCTCTTCTTCGTTCTCCCAGTTGGCATCTTCAACTGGATTTCCTTTCCACTTGACCAAGTATTCAAAATATTCCTTTCTTTTGGTCTTCTTGCTAACTCTTTTGTCTAGTATGCTTTCCATCTGTGGCTTCTCTGCAACTGGCATTTGTTTTGTACACTGAATCTCTGGCTGTTCACTACCTACTTCTGCTTCCTCAGCCTTATAAGGGTACAAATCTGAGACATTGAATATCAGAGAAATTCTGATCCCATCGGGTAATTCAATCTCATATGCATTCGCTCCAAATTTCTTCAAGACCTTACAAGGTCCGATTTTTTTTCATCTTTAGTTTATTATATGTTCCACTCGGGAACCTTTCCTTTCTGAAATGTGCAAGGATCAAATCACCAACTTCGAACTAAAGTTGCCTCCTGTGTTGATCTTCTCTCCGCTTATACTCTTGGCTCGAGTTTTGCAATCGCTCCTTCACCTGGCTGTGAAGTTCCTTCATTTCCTCTGCGAAATCTTCTGCACTAGCGCTCCTAGTTGCAATATGTTTTGAATCCCTCAGCTCAAAATTCCTCTCGGCTGCATGCCATAAACAATTTGGAATGGACTCTGCCCTGTGCTTCTGTTGATTGAATCATTGTAAGAAAATTCCGTCTGTGGAAAAATATTATCTCACTGACTGTGGTGTTCTGTCACCAAGCTCCTCAGCAAGTCTCCCAAACTCCTGTTCATGACTTTTGTCTGTCCATTCGTCTGAGGATGATAAGATGAACTAAACGACAAGTTTGTTCCCATCTTCTTCCATAAGGTTCTTCAGAAGTTTCCTACAAACTTAGTGTCTCGATCCAAAACTATGCTCCTTGGTAAGCCGTGAAGTCGAATGACTTCTTTGAAAAACAGGTTCGCAATGTGAGTTGCGTCACTGGTTTTTTGACATGGAATGAAATGTGACATTTTGGAAAATCTATCCACTACCACAAAGATTGAGTCAAACCCTCTTTGTGTTCTTAGCAACCCCAATAGGAAGTCCATGCTGACTGCATCCCACGGCTTGTCAGGTATGGGTAATGGTTGATAAAAACCTGCATTCTGCCTCTTTCCTTTTGAATGTTGACAAATTCTACATCTGTCCATGAATATTTTGACGTTTTCTCACATTCCTGGCCAAAAATATGACTCATTCAACTTTTCGAACGTCTTTTCATGACCGAAATGTCCGACCAATCCTCCACTATGTTTCTCCTTCAACAAATTCTCCTTCATGGAGCATTTTGGAATACAAAGCTGATTACCTTTAAACAATAATCCTTCTTGGATCATGTATTCTGCCCATTGCCTTCTGTCCCTAAGAATTGGATTCTTAGCTGCTTCATACACCTCTTTAAAATCTGGATCATCTCTGTACATGTCCCTGAGATCATCAAAACCCAATGTTTTGACTCTGAACTCTTGCAATAGCAAACATTTCCTACTCAAAGCATCAACAACTTTGTTAGCAGTTCCAGAAATATGTTTAATTAAAAAAGTGAAATTTTGCATATATTCAACCCATTTAACATGTCTTTGATTCAACTTCTCCCGTTGAGTCACAAATTGCAATGCATGCTTATCACTATACAAGACAAACGCCTTAGGAATTAAACAATGTCTCCATTTTTTTAATGCCTGAATAATAGCATAGAATTCCTTATCATACGTGGAGTATTTTATCTTGGCTTCATTCAACTTCTCGCTGAAATATTCTATCGACCTGTCTTCTTGACTCAATACTGCCCTTATTTCAAATCCACTTGCATCACATTTTACCTGAAATGTCTTTGTAAAATCAGGCAACACCAAAATTGGTTGTTCCATGATTTTCTTCTTCAACAAATTGAAGCTTTTCTTAGCCTCTTATGTCCAATGAAAAGACTTGTGTCTCTTATTCACTATGTCCATCATCGGTGCACTAATTCCACTAAAATTCCTAATGAACTTCTGGTAGAAACTAGCCAATCCATGAAAACTTCTCACCTCAAAGATATTCTTCGGTGAGGGCCAATTCTCAATTACCTCCACCTTATCTGGATCCATCCTCAATTTATCTGCAGAAATAACAAAACCCAAATAAATGAGCTCTGTCTTCATGAATGACGATTTCTTCATATTTATCAACAACTTCTCTTGTTGTAGCCTCTTCATCATTGTGGCCAAATGTTTCAGATGCTCTGCCTTTATTTTTATTGAAAATCAGTATGTCATCAAGATACACAATGACAATTTTTTTGATGAAATCCTTCAGGACTTCATTCATCAATCTCATGAAAGTACTCGACACGTTTGTTAAACCAAACGACATAACAAGCCATTCATACAACCCTTCGTTAGTCTTGAAGGCTGTCTTCCATTCATCACCTTCTCTCATACGAATCTGGTGATATCCATTTTTCAAATCAATCTTCGAATTTTTTTTAGCTCCACTCAAGCAATCCATTAGATCATCCATTCTTGGCAATGGAAATCTGTACCTGATGGTTATTTTTTTGATTTCCCTCTAGTCAGTACACATCCTCCAGCCTCTTTCTTTCTTCGGACTAAGTACTGTCGGAACAACACACAGACTCAAGCTTTCTCTGACCAAACCTTTGTCTAAAAAATCCTGGACTTGTATTTTGACCTCTTCATTCTCTTGCAGTGTCAATATGTACGCTGCTTTGTTTGGAAAACTAGCTCCAGGTATGAGATCAATTTGATGAGTTATACTTCTAATCGGTGGCAACAAATGAGGTAGTTCGTCCACTACTATGTTAGCGAACTCTTCCAGCAGTTCCTGAACCTCTTCTGGTAAATCATCTACCCTTGTGCTGGTTAAAACAATCTTTGGCTTCCTGACCACAATGAATTGCGGTTCCTCCTTCTTCTTAACCTCTGTAAGAAGTTCCTTCCCACTCATGAGAAGTACAGTGTTACTTACTTCAGGTTTCACCTCCTTGTCCTTAATCGGCAACAACATGTGAGTTCTTCCATTCTTCTCTAGGGTGTATGTGTTCTTCCTCCCATCATGAATCATATTCCTGTCATATTGCCACAGTATACCCAACAATAGATGAAAAACATCCATAGGAATAACATCACAGAGTATTTCATCTTTATACCCTCCTATTTTAAACTCAACTAAACATTGCTTAGTTGCATTTACCCGATGTGCTTTTTGCAACCACGAAACTCTGTATGGGCTTGGATGATCAATCGTCTCCAGCTCCAGTTTTTCTACCATCTCCGTTGAAACGAGATTGTCTGTGCTACCACTGTCCATAATGACCTTGCATACCCTGTCCTTCGTCTTGCAAGAAGTCCGAAAAAAGTCTGTTCCTTTGGACCAAACTCTCCACTTCCTTCTCTGGTGTCAAAAGAACTTTTCGCATCATTAGTGATATTCTGCCTTCAACATCCTCTGCCTCAACATTTCACCTCTGTGCTTCGAAAATGTGAGTCTCTCCTTCCTCTTTCTTCTTGTTTGGACATTCATAAGACTTGTGTCTGACCTTTCCACACGTGAAGCATTTTATCACTCCACTTCTTCCTCTTCTTCTACCTCTAGTACGAGGAAAAATGTTGTTATCAACATACTCTCCTCTCTGATCAACATACTTCCTTCTCTGTCCAACATATTTCCCTTTCTGTGAGCTTCCACCTCTCTCAATCTAAAGTTTCTTCCATTCTTCCTTAGGCTTCTGATTTCTATCTTGAACGACTGATTTTCCCCTGGCTTGACTTCTGCCTCGGCCTCTTTGACCTTGTTTTCGGCTCAACTTCTCTTCCGCTTTTAGAGCCATTTGATAAGAATCTTCCACCATTCGGATGGTCATCATGCTCATCTCATCCTAAATTTCATATCTCAGGCCATTCATATACCTGACAACCTTTTCATCATTACTTTCACGATGACCTGCTCTGATGTTCAGCCTGTAGAACTCTTTAGTATATTCCTTCACTGACATCAGCTTCTGTCTCAAATTTTGCATTCTTCGAAACAAAATAATCTGGTAATCCCTGGGAATGAATTTCGCCTTCATCTTTGCGATCATCCTATCCCAACTCTTGATTTTTTGTTTGCCTTTGCAGCGTCTGTCAGCTTGTAGCTCATCCCACCACAATGCTACATGTCCTTTCAACCTTGTGACATCATGTTTGACCTTTTTGTCTTCCTCAACATCTTCATAGTCAAAATATGTTGTTAGAGCTCTAATCCAATCTAGAATCTCTTCAGCATCCAAGTTTCCCTCATAAACTGGAATGTCCATTTTTTCTCTTGCACTCATTCTTGCAACAACTCTAATCAAGCGTTCATTTGCTGCATCTTCTACTGCAATTTCTTCTTCTTCATGTCCAGCGCCATCTTCTCTTTCAGACTCACTGACATCTCCAATGTCAGCTGTGCGCCTTTATTTTATTTCCACATCCATGAGTCTGGCGTGAATGTCATGTAGATCTCTTTCCACTTCTGGATTCTGCACCTGCCTGCCCCTTCCTTCTGGCATTTCCCTTTCCTCTAGCAGATCAGGTGTTTGTCTGTCTCTTCTTCTCGGCGGCATGGTGAACCTTCCTTTTCCCTGCTACATAAAGAAAAGAAATCTTTCTGTTCTCTGATACCAAAATTTATGCAGGCCTATCGGTCCTCGGGCCGATATCCGCTCACATGATCGTTCTATATGCCCTTCGAGCCGGATGGGATCTTTCGGATTCTCTGCTGGAATCCCCTTCCAAATCGATCCACAGGTTCTTTTTCATGGTTCACAATCTCGCAAGTTCATGATTCGTGACCTCCGACTCTCCCTCTGCGATCCCGCGATAACCGAGATCACGAAATGGGTACAAATCTCCCTTTGTCAGAGCCCTCTTTGCGCGACCGTCGGCTAGGCTAAGCACTAGTACCTTTCGCCTCTTGCGCCTTCATGAGTTCAAAGGTCCAACCTTTGTTCCCTTTTCTCTTGAGTCCCCAAGACACGAGAGGTCAACGGGGTGTTGACTCCTCTGAATGTCTGACGTGTGTCTGTCGGTCCACTTCCCGAGCTCACCGTGTGGTTCTGCCACATGTCTCTTAGGTGCAACTTCAACACTTCGCGGCTTCGCTTCTTGCTGGCTTGAGCACCCAAATTTTTGGCTCTCACTCGACGAACCTCCGAGTTTGCGAGATCCTCTGATCTCTGACACCTGTCCTCCTTCGATGGACAACTTAGATTACTTCGCGACTTCGCTTCTTGCAACTCTGAGCAACCAAATTTTGGGTTCTCACCCGACGAACCTCCGAGTTCGCAAGATCCTCTGATCTCTGACACCTGTCCTCCTCCTATGGACGGCTTATATTACTTTACAACTTCGCTTCTCGCCACTTCGGGACTTTTGGGACGAAAGTCTTGACCTTTTATCCTCCGATATGCGAAACGGTGAAATTCTGACACGTCTTTTTCGCAGGTCCCATGATGGAACTTCCCGCCTTTTTGGAGTTCTCGGATTTCGTGAATCCGAATGTTAAGCCTTCAAATCCTCAACTCATGAAACCCCGAAATTGTCAATGAGATTCTGACCTCTCGATGAGTATGCCACCTATCCACTCCCAGATGGACGGCTCTAATCCACTCACCACTTCGCTACTCGCCTTTCGCAAGCGATCCGACGGCCCTGGCTGACTTGGATCCTACGACCCTGATTTCTTCTGAGTTTACGCTTAGGAAATCTCGCCGTAACGTACCTTCTTCTCTGCAAGATCTTACGGCTCTTGTGACTTCACAAATTCTTCTCAAAGAATTCCGATCATCCAATGCTCCCTTGACGATTTCTTCGAAATGAACACGATATTCTTCCACGAAATTTCTCTTTCCTACAACAACGTCACTGCATTTCCTCACAACTCTTCAAGGCACTAGCGCTCTTAAGCTTGATTGAAAAAATCTTCAAGTCCTTTTGGGGAAAATTCCTGCGTGCACTCTTTGTGGCAATTCTTCAAATACTTCCACGTATTTGAGCCTCTTCAACTCTGCGCACCCCTTGCGACAATAGTCTTTCAACAACTTCGCTCAGTTTACAAACACTGAGACTTCACTCAGCCTGCGCACTCCTTGCACGACTCCTTTGCTTAATTTGCACTTCTACGAGAATGAGAATAACGTTATCTCTTCTGAGCTTTCAGAGATGAAATTTTGGACTCTTGTCAACGCATGCCTTGCGGACAACTTCACTACACTCCTTGCAGGAAACCTCTTGCTCAGACAGAGAAACAATTGAAACTCATTCCTCACTCTCCTTTCTTCAGATTTTAGACAGTTAAATATGAAATCGAACATTCATGCATCAAGGTGAATGCATAACAGAGAATAAACAAGCATGAGCATAACATTCAATCATGCATACACATAAAGTATTTGAACACCATGATTCTGAATCAAACTTCATGTATTAATCTCAGAACTTCTGTACATGGGTTTTTACATAGCTCTCTGCTTTTGCTCTCCTATGCTCTCTTCTCATAATGCTGCTTATTGCTACAATAATACAAGTGAGGGTGTCTATATCCCGTTTCCCTCTTCGCTGCTAAAACTGTCTAATCTAGGAATTCAATTCTACCTACTTACATTCATTAACTTAAATGCTTTCACCTAATACAGAGGAGAGTGGGACGCTCAAGGTCTGTTTACAAATCAAGAAGTACGCCTCTCTTTAACTATCTCATTTAAGTCTGGCGTATCCACTTCAAAAACATTCAAACAATTTATCACATGCCAAAATGCGTTGGCATTGCCCACGCTCGCTTGATGTTGGTGATGCTTGACGTTGGCGATGCTCCTGCATCAGTTAGGTGTTTTTGCTTGCTTGTCTATTTGCTTTAATAGGTTAGATAGGTGCTTTTGCTTACTTTCTTATTTATTTGCTTTCATAGGGTAGTTTCTCATTGAATGTAGGTTGGCAAGTTAAAGGTAGTTTTCTTTCATCATTTTCTTAGTATGCTTAGTATTTTACCTTTTCTTATTGTCATGAACTAGTTTGCTTTACATAGAGTTTTCATTCGCTTTCTTAGGAACTATCCATCAGTCCTTGGCCCAAAAGTACTTAGGTTACATAGTTTCAATTTTCTTAGTAGGGTTTGTTTATTCGATAGGTTTGCTTGAGTAGATTATCCCTAGATAGTTGCTTTCCGTAGTTAGACTATACTCCTACCAACCTTCTTAACTTTGGCATATATTTTTCTACAACTCTAAGTTTACTTACCCCGGGTTGAAAATTTAATTGAGGGTAGTTTAGTGTCTTTTTTAGTACATATAAAACACCTAACATTTTGGCGCCGTTGCCCGGGAGTTGTCTCAAGGTAAGAAGTAATTAGGAATTAGATCATCCTTAGACCTTAGCATTAGTTTGGTGGAGGGGGAAGTTTAAGACGAGAGGTAAGAACTTGCGCATCTGATATAACAGGTTCCCCCAAGCCCAATAGTAGTTTTTCTTTTTGTTTTCTTTCATGAATAGACCTAAGGATCAAATGGTAGTTTTTTTTTTTTTCTTTCTTTCTTTCATGAATAGGCCTAGAGACCCACAAGGTAGATACATTAAATCAAAATTAGAACTTTCAACCAAGGTTCCTTCCGATCTCTTTGGGGGAAGGAATGTTCCGCTTATAAAATCCGCAGACCGATACCGAAAAACATAAGTTAGTTGGACTCAAAGAGCTAAAATAGTCTCTGAAGGGACTAACATAGGGAGCACTATAGAACATGAAATTGAAACATCAATCATACTAGGATAGGAGGAAAGACCACTCAAGTCTTCCAAAAAACCAAACAATACAACCTTTTCTTTTACACCACCACCAGGGGACTCTAATTTTAAAGATATCATAGACCCTAAACATGTGAATCTTTTTTTTGGTAGCTCAGCCACTGTAATTATCTCTCAAATCAACACAAAAACTTTTGCACCAATAATCTGAATCGGCTCGAGTAGAGTCCTAGACATCCAATCAGTAGGAAGAACTTTTCATCAAAGAGAAACTTTGTTCTCTTCAAAGATAAAACCACTTAGGTACTCTCTTTTTGGAAACCAAGCCAATATTGATGATCAGGAGGACCATAACAATGTAAGACACAGAGTGATCTAAAAATGAAGAAGATTTGTAATCTTGAAAATATTTGCAAGTTACATTTTATGTGTTAAAATGCAAATGGATCAACTTTGCAACACAAATTTAATAGGATTTACTCATTCAAGATGCATATAAATAGCAGTAAAAATAGTGAACAGAAAACACATAACACAACAAATGATAAAGGAGTTCACCCCTCTCTTGGGCTACATCTCCTGGTCCAGCTCCCAATGGATCATTTGTATTATTTGCTCAAAGTGCTAAAAAATGTGCTTTACAATGCTCAAAATGCCAAATAGACTGCTCCAATGGCTTCAGAACGTCCAAAAATCCCTAGCTGGGATTTTTTGGCACCTCATTTGGCCAGAAATTGAAGAAGATAGGCTTCCTGGAAGTCTCCCCTTCAAACTTGTTGTCTCTGCATCTACAAAACACACTCTTGTTGGCTCAACCTAGCCCACACGCATATTTAAGTGGAAAAATTTAGCACCGGATGAAACCATGCGACCCGTGCAAACTGTAGGACAATTATGGGCGCACCTAGCCCCTAACCGTCAAGGGAAAGGTCGTATGACCCATGTGACCGCATGCAAATATAAACATAGGCTCCCGTTCCACAAGCCAATGGTCAAAGGACAAATGGCGGGTCATTTTTATAACCGTTGGAACCAAAACAAAACACAACCACATGCACATGCCGAATGGTATAGCATTGGGTCATATGTTAACACAATGTGAGACCAAGGGTTGGGGCTAAGCCCCAGCCCGGTCGCGCACCAACTATACACATATGCAAACATATATAAGTATTTTGTCACATATATAACAAGGAAAAACTAGTGGCGCACCGGTTGGCGGCTCTTCCCAAGTCTCTCCCCCCTACCCGGAGGTCGGGGGGTTGACTCCGACCAACAACATAATTTTAAACCAATGTATATATGACACGTGGCGGCCATTGACTAGGCCATGTGTCATCATCCCGTTCGCTGCAAACATGCCATGTCACATGCCAACTGTCCAAATAACTGCCTATCACATGTTGTATGGCCTACCATGTGTCGTACGGCCTACCACGTCAGCGTCCATATGGACTGTACAGTCAGCACCCCTTTTTTTGCATGTTTGTCATTTTGAATAGAACACGATATCTCTCGCTCCCGACATCCATTTGAACCCAAACAAGTTGCATTGGGTTCATAACGATGAGGCCTATGCTCTCGTTCGATTTGAAGTGATTTCGAGCACTTTGAATTTTTGAGCAAAATTTGATCCCCTGGATCACACCTCCCCATTATAAATCTTTTGGACCTCCAAAAGACTATTTTCAGTCTATCTGAAGACGAGGGTATAGCTCCCTCACCTTTCCAACCTCAATCCACTTGGATTTGCTTGGATTTGTACCTTTAATACCAACTCGAAGATACTCCACATTTCCTCGTTTTGAAGTTCACATTCTCCTGTCAAGGATGGTGTCTTCATGCAGTTCTGTAAGATATTTTGGGGAAAAATCATCTATAGAAGGAATGTAAACATTCTCTCCTTGATCATCAATCAAAGGAGGCTCATAGAATTTCAAATTCTCAACATTAACAACTGCATACATTTGCATATAAGCATTGTTACCAATCTTGTCGATAATCTTGAAAGGACCATATCGAATTAGTTTCAATTTTTTACCTTCTCCTTTAAGCCTCTCCTTACTGATGTAAAGCCAAACTTCATCTCCAACTTGGAAACTGTGATCAACATGATGCTTGTCATGTCTTGTCTTGTACTTGGCTTGACTCTTTTCCAACTGCTCTTGCACCATTTGATGTATCGACTGAATTTGTTCAATGAACGTTTTTGCCCTATCAATGTCATATTGACCATCAATAGAAATATCCTTCCCAAAGATAAAATCTAAAGGAGATTTGGGCAAATATCCAAAACTGCATGCTTCAAATGGTGACATTTGAGTTGAAGAGTGCTTAGCTCGATTGTAAGCATGCTGAATGTAGTGTAAATGCTCATCCCAAAGTTTAGGATGCTTGCTGCAATAAGCACGAAGAAGATGCACCACTGTTCGATTTACCACTTCTGTCTGACCATCTGTTTGCGGGTGAAAAGATGTGCTCTTTTTCAGTTTTGTGTCCATGAGTGCCCATAAACTCGACCAAAAACTTCCAACAATTTGAGAATCCCGATCAGAAATAATGGATTTAGGAAATCCAAAATGCACCCAAACATTTTGAAAGAACATTTGTGCCTTTTGCTCAGTTGTAACCTTCTTCGTACAAGGCATCAAAATACACATTTTTCTAAATCGATCAACCACAACATAAAGATAATCATGATTTCATCTAGACATAGGTGGCCCTCCTACAAATTCCATGGAAATACTTTCCCAAGGACGAGAAGGAACTGGAAGTGGAGTATACAAACCCAACTTTCGATTGCTAGGTTTACTTGTGGCACATAATGAACATCCTCGAACATATCTTGAAACACTTTCATTCATTTTAGTCCAATAGCATTATCTTTGCAAATTAGCCACTGTCTTGCCAACACCAAAATGACCAACAATAAGAGAAGAATGGGCTTCTCTTATAATGTTGATTCTTTCCCCCCGTGGAATACATAGCTTGCCAAGATGATACAAAATATTATCATGCACATGGTAATACAATTCTTCAACATGGTTAGAATGACACAAAGTTTCATATACTTCTTTAAAATCAGTATCCAAAGCATATTGCTCAACATAACTTTCATGCATGATAGGACTATGCTTAAGAATAACTTAAGCATTAATAATAGGCCTTGAAAGCATATCAACAACTTTGTTATAAATGCCCTTCTTATACCTTATGACCAAGTGGAACTATTGAAGAAAACCCATCCATCTGAAGTGCCTAGCTTGTTGTAACTTTGTTTGTGATTGCAAATATTGCAGTGGTTGATGATCAGTGTGTACAATGGTTTCTTTCCCCAACAAATAATGTTTCCATTTTTTCACACTTTGTACCGATGCATACAACTCCTTATCATAAGTAGGATAGTTAATCACGGAACCATTAAAAGTTTCAGAATGAAAACAAATGGGCTTACCATGCTGTAGCAAAACTGCTCCCGTTGCATAATTGCTTGCATCTGTTTGGATTTCAAAAGGTTGTCTTAAATTTGGAAGTGCAAGAACTGGCGCTGAACTGATATTCTCTTTCAAAGTATCAAAAGCCTTTTGTTGCTTGCCTCCCCATTGGAAAACTTGCTTGACACTTGTCACTGCATGTAATGGAACTGCAATGGAAGAAAAGTTAGCAATAAACTTTCTCCAATATTGGGTTGCTCCCAAAAAACTTCTTACCTCTGTCACATTGCTGGGCTTGGGCCATTCCAATATGACTTTGACCTTGGAGGGATCAATTTTTAATTCGCCTCCACCAACAATATTCCCTAAGTAAATAAGTGAAGTCTTTCCAAATTCACATTTGGACATCTTCAAAAACAACTATTCCTTTCTCAAAACATCCAAAACTTTTTTCACATGTTTAACATGATCTTCATGAGATTTTCTAAAGATCAAAATATCATCCAAGTAGACAATAACAAAATCATCAAGAAAAGGCCTTAAGCCATCATTCATAACTCTCATGAAAGTAGTAGGTGCATTGCAAAGTCCAAAAGGCATTACCATCCATTCAAACAAACCTTGCTTGGTTTTGAAAGTTGTCTTCCATGTGTCTCCCTCGGCAATCCTGATTTGATGATATCTGCTTCTCAAATCTAACTTAGTAAAATATTTAGCATCTTTCAATTGATCAAGCAAATCATTGATTCTAGGAAGAGGATAACGATTCTTTACTGTAATTTTGTTCAAAGCCCTGAAATCAACACACATACACCATGTACGATCTTTCTTTGGCACTAACACAATTGGAGATCCACATGGCGATGAGCTTGGTACAATAACCCCTTTGTCGAGCAACTCTTGGATTTGTTTTTTAATTTCAACATTTTCCATGAACATACCAATGTTTGGAAGAGGACAATCTTGCTGCAATTGAATTTCATGTTGGATACCCCTTTTTGGAGGTAATCCCTTTGGTTCCTTAAACATTTCATCATATTGATTAACAACCTCATATAGATCAGATTTCAACTTTGTA
>ML807743.1:161386-175762 GCA_009831015.1 Picea engelmannii | reverse complement strand
TTTGTATCCTACAATACACCTCAATCTGACGAATCCAATTATCTAATTTCTCAGCATTAACTTCTCCATTGTACATTGGCAATTCAAATTTAATATCAAGCTTTAACGAAGGAATTTGTGAAGGAGTTTTACCATGTCCCTTTCAAGAGTTTGGAAGAGGTCTTGAATTAGTAGAAGAAGAAGAAGAATATGATGATGGAGGTGAGGGTGGTGGAGAAGCACCATTGCCTCCATTTCCATTTGGAGTTTTATCACCATTGTCTCCCTTGTGCTTTGAATGGTTGGAGCCTTCACCTTGCAACCTTGTATTCCTTTCCATCAATATTTTCATCATCTCTCTCATTTCCATGACATCCTTTCTAAGATCTTCATCTTCTGCAGGAACATGTTCACGACTCTCTTCATGAGCCATACTTGGTGAATTCCTCCTTGAAACTTGCGGTGATGATATATGCTTCCTCCTTGAAGGATGAGAACTTGGCTCTACAAGTTGACCTTATCCTCTTGTGAGTTTCAACCTTGTGAGCATCAGAAAACAAAACACTTGCAAATAATCAAGTCTTCAAAAACCTATGCTCTAATACCAACTTGATCTAAAAATGAAGAAGACTTGTATTCTTGAAAATATTTGCAAGTTAAATTTTATGTGTTAAAATGAAAACGGATCAACTTTGCAACACAAATTTAATAGGATTTACTCATTCAATATGCATATGAACAACAGTAAAAACAGTGAACAAAAAACACATAACACAACAAATGATAAAGGAGTTCACCCCTCTCTTGGGCTACATATCCTGGTCCAACTTCCAATGGATCATTTGTATTATTTGCTCAAAGATATCAAAAATGTACTTTACAATGCTCAAAATGCCAAATAGACTACTCCAATGGCTTCAGAATGTCCAAAAACCCCTAGCTGGGCTTTTTCGACACCTCGTTTGGCCAAACATTGAAGAAGATAGGCTTCCTGGAAGTCTCCCCTTCAAACTTGCTGTCTCTGCATCTACCAAACGCACCCTTGTTGGCTCAACCTATTCCACATGCATATTTAAGTGTAAAAATTAGCACTGGATGCAACCGCATGAACCATGCAAACTATAGGACAGTTACGGGCACACCTAGCCCCTAACCGTCAAGGGCAAGGTCGTATGACCCATGTGACCGCGCACAAATATAAACATAGGCTTCCGTTCCACAAGCCAATGGTCAAAGGAAAAATGGTGGGTCGTTTGTATAACCATTGGAACCAAAACAAAACACAACCACATGCGCACGCCGAATGGTATATCATTGGGTCATATGTTAACACAATGTGCGACCAAGGGCTGGGGCTAAGCCCCAGCCCGGTCGCGCCCCAACTATACACATATGAAAACATATATAAATATTTGGTCACATATATAACAAGGAAAAACCAATGGCGTGCCGGTTGGTGGCTCTTCCCAAGTCTCTCCCCCCTGCCTGGAGGTCGCGAGGTTGACTCCGACCAACAACATAATTTTAAACCAATGTATATATGACACGTGGAGGCCATTGACTGGGCCACGTGTCGTCATCCCGTTCACTGCAAACATGCCATGTCACATGCCAACTGTCCAAATAACTGCCTGCCATGTGTCGTACGACCTACCACGTGTCATACGACCTGCCACGTCAGCGTCCGTACAGAATGTACAGTCAACACCCCTTTTTTTGTTTGTTTGTCATTTTGAACATAACACGATATCTCTCGCTCCCGACGTCCGTTTGAACCCAAACAAGTTGCGTTGGGTTCGTAACGACGAGGCCTACACTCTCATTTTATTTGAAGCGATTTCGAGCACTTTGAATTTTTGAGCAAAATTTGATCCCCTGGATCACAGAGAGGAAGAAGAAACTGGAAACCCAACCGAAACTACCTTCGCGTTTCCGATTTTAGACACCACTCTGAATGTCAACATGAAGAATATTGCTCTCTCAGCACTACCTACATTTTATGGTAAAAATAGTGAAGATCCAGACACCTTCCTATTTGAATTTGACATCTTGTGTAGGAGCTACAACTATGTGCAAGATGCCCAAAAATTAAAACTCTTTCCTGCCACCCTCAAAGAATCTGCATTAAGATGGTTCAAGGGGTTGGTAGAATCTAGTATTAGGTCTTGGGAATCCATGAAAGACGTCTTTATTAAGAAGTACCAAGACTATTACAAGACTAAAGAGTCTCGTAATGGCATCTTTAAAGTCCAACAGTTAGAAGACGAGACCCTTGAAGACTATATGGAAGATTTGGTTATACCTCCCAGAAGTCAAAATACCATGACCTCCCAGAGGATGCAGTTAGGGATCTTTTCCTTAATGTAATTTCAGAAGAATATCTAGAGGTGATTAACCTAATGGCATCAGGTGACATCTCTCATAAACCATTTGCTAAAATATGTGAAATGTGTAAAAGCTACTCAAGGAGTAGAGCCAAAACATGAAAGAATGTTCGAGACCCTTACAATAGAAGCTTAAAACCAGTTAGTTCAGGTGGTATTATGAGAGTAGAGATATGGAAACTTTTAGAAAACTTCAAGATAGACATCCTAAGCACAATAGGTTCCCATTTGGATACCCTTAAACGCAAAAAGAAATAGGAGGAAAATGCAGCAATGAGCATGTATTGCCCAATATGTAGGAGGAAGCATTCCTCAAGGGAGTGCCCCTTAGATAACATTTCAGTTTGTGGCTTCTGTACAGAAGACCATGTGACTGAAAAATGTCCATCATTTCCTGGTTTATTAGCCATCTATAGGAGTGGAGATCCTGGGGAGTCTTCTTATGCACTTAGGAGGCCATGGCAGCCTAGGAATCAACCCACATACCCGGATCTACAGTCTCAAGTTCCACCCTATTATCAACAACAACAATGGATCTCACCAGTTTGGCAAAACTGATCTACTCAGTACAAACATCCTTGGATTTAAGGGTGGAGGGGAGGACACAACCAAGGAAATCCTCAAGCTCCACCTATTCCTATGTACAGTCATCCTTATTCTCAGTTCTCATCAAACACTCTGTAGCCTTTGCCATGTTTTGTTCCACGACCTTTATCTCCTATCCCACAACAACAATCGCTCCAATTTCAAAATGCAAGCTCCCCAAAACCGACACTATTATCGGCACAGCCAGTGCTGAATCCTAATAATAAACCCCCTCAACCTCTTAACAATGTTGAGATGCATGTTGGTTGTGGAGCCTGGTTATCTTCCTGATTCAGAGGTCTTTTCTTTCAGCCGTTTTTATACCCCATGAATTATTTACACCCCAGAAGTATGTACACTCTTCCACAGGGGGGAGTGGAGAGGGGGGGTACCCCCTCTGCGGGGTTCGGGGGGGCTATCTCCTTGGCTGGGGGCAAGTGGGGGTTCGGGGGCGAAGCCCCCGAAGCAAAAAATGCCTTGTAAATGTATATTGTAATTTCATTGTAAATCTGGACCATTCATTATAAGGTCACAGATCTAATGGTAGAAATTATGTTAGGGTTTTTTCCCTATAAGGCAACACTCTTTTATGAGGGAAATGTATTACGGCTATGGTGGATGGCGAATATTGTATTCTGAGATAGGAGACTATGAGAGAAATAAGAGGAAGTTACAACGGGTTTGTTGTAGGTTGTATCCCTTCATATGCTGGTGCTGTTGGGAAATAATACCCTACGGACTAACAAGCTAGGGCTGAACTTGTACGCAGATCATGACCTTAAAGAAAACACTTTTAACCTATCACCCCAATACTCAAACCCCTTTTTCACACACAAGCATGGAAGAGACCTACTAACCTTTTTCTATCGACGTTTGATGTAGATCCTTCGTTGCGCTTTATCCACTTGCTTTCGCTTCTCCTTCCAAAGACAATCCTGCAATCAAGACAAAACACTACGCATGCATGCTATTTTTCTACCTAAGGGTTAGAGATTAAGCATAAATCAGATACACCATATATCACTCATGCATTGGGACGAGAAAAGTATTCTTTTATTAATCTCAAGATGAATCAAATTACAATAATGATAGATACCGACCACCGTTCCTCGATCCTAATCCTGGGCTCCTCCTCTTCTTTGTCCTCCAACTGCTTTGCTTGAATTCTCCTTAAGCTTGAGGAAAGGATAAAGGGTTGGGACAAATGGATTCGACAATTGGGCAGAGTTTCTTTGCTATATTTTTCCTCCTCCAAATAGTACCCCTACCCCTCCTTTTATAAGCTAGAAGGAGCTAGGGTTTTGGACGAACTCTCGGCCATGCATGGCTGGGAGTTTCAGTTAACTGACCCAAAGCTTTTTGTCCCGTCGGCAACTTTCTTGTTTTTGTGCTTTGTTAGGTAAACACGGGCTGTAGTAGGCCAGCCAACATTCCAACGCATGCAGTAGTAGGCCTGCCAGCGTTCCAACGCGTGCAGTAGTAGGTTAGGGCACATGTTACATAATTTAAGAGGATTTTCAAGAGTTTATTCAGCATGGCTTTGGCAAGGAATGGATATGAGTTGGCCTGATGCCAGGTAAGCATGTGAGGTGCAATTTAGGGTTATAACAGATGCCCCCTAATGTGTGAGGTCAGAAGAGCATCTGATGACCGAAATACATTACCAATTCTTTACCAATCTGTACCGATGTGTTGAATGAGTGAGCCCAGAAATCAGGAATCCGGAGGTGCCGTCTGCAAAAAATGTCAAATGTCTCACCGAGGCGAGCATACCCATGCTCGGGATAAAATAGAACCATGGATACCAATCAAATACACTGTAGATCCATGTCAAATAACTATAAAGAGTAGCCGCGAACAATACACAGTGGAGTTACATCTCGAAATCAGAAAGATATACATATAAAGTATCCATCTCCCAGAAGCTGATTTGGCCTGATGGCCGTACTTCAGAGCTCGAGAAACAACTTCAAAAGCTTCTAAAAATTGGGTAGGAGTGTAATATGAGTGTACGACTGCAGTACCCAGAGGTCTTCGACGGCTCATCGGTTATGGACTTGATAATCTTGATGATCGGACTGAAGGCTTCAGTGATTTCGAACAAAGACTTGATTGGATGTTCAGGATGGCCGGGTATGCGGACAAGAGACATAATGCAAAGGGGCCGAATCAGGCTTAGTAAAAAATGTCCCTTGGACAATAGCACGACAAATGATAAGACTCAGACATCATATCTGTTAATCATAAGTCTACGAAGCAGGAGGCAACGCAAACTCTCCATATGTTTGGAAGAGTAACCAAACGGTGGAGGACACAACTCTACAACGAGCAAAGCTTACTAAGGTCATACTACATCCCATAGTCTGATGAATCAAACAGAAAGATGTGCTTTATCCAAGGGAGACTCATGATGCTGCCAATAAAGAAAATACTTTTCCCATCCTCTTTTTGGGGTATATTTGATTTTTTTGTTCTTTTTGATGATTTTGGAAAAAGAATAAAGGAATATTACGTTACAAGGGAGGAACGAGTATAGCAAACATACAAGATCAAGGCACAAGGAAAAGGCTGATGTTCTAGGAAATGATACTCGGGAAAAATCCTCTAGTGGCCAAAGGTGTTAAGATGCAAAGGCAAACTGTTATTAGGCTGAAAGGTAAAGGATGCAGATGTGGTTGACAGAACAAACAATGGTAACGTCCTTCGATGTAAGTTTAACGAGCCCAAAGAAGGGAAGCTCGGTGATTTTTCATATTTAGAGAGTCTGAAAAAGAATAAAAGGAAACTCCATTGGGGTACCTTTTTCGACAATAGTCTTGTCGGTTCGAAAAAGGGGTAAACTAGCACCGATTAGACGTCAATTCAAAACCATTTTAACGAGTGTGAAAAGGACAAGATCACTCGGCTATTTTTTCACTTTTAAGGAGTCTGAAAAAAGCTTAACTATGGACTCCATTAGGAATATTCTTCTGGGCCATTTTTACAAGTGTGAAAGAATAAGGTCACTCGACGATCTTTTCAGTTTTAGGGAGTCTGAAAAGAGCTTAACTATGGACTCCGGGGGGGTTTCTTTTTCGTAAATTTAGTCCCTCAGGCCCGAAAAAGGAATAAAATCTTACCTGAGGATACTCTTCTAAAGAATGAACATTCAATAGAGTATTCCTTTGTTCGTACAGTTGACCATCCAGACCGAAAAAGGGGTAAACTACCGCCGGACAGACGTGACTTCAAATTTCAGTTAACGAGCGTGAAGCGTCACAAGATCGCTCGACAATCTTTTCATGTTTAGAGGGTCTGAAAAGGGCTTAAAAGGAGACCCGTTATGTTTTGGGAGTTCGGGGGGTAAGGCAAAGAGTGAAAAAGACCCATGCGAATGAGGCTCAAACTCGTATTCAGGAAATACTAGACGAACTCTCGAGCCTACAGTGTTGTTTAGAAACGACATGGACACCATAATGCAACCAGGACCTACCTAGCGCATCCATGTTTTGGTAAGCTCTACCACCAAGTTGCGACACTTATAGAGTAGATATGATGGTTTCGTGCCACAATCGGATGGGATCGATCCTATATCATAAGAATAAAAGGCAACGAGATGCAACAGTCGGGATGAAATCCTACCTTATATGCTCAAGTTGATTTTTGAACACAAATTTTTTTATGGACCGTCATTATATTTTATTTTTTATTTTTTGAAACTCAATGAAAATTGTCCCAATACCTGATCAAATCCCTCCCATATAACTCCTGAACCACTCAAAATGTTTTTTGGTATAAATAAACTGATAAAAGGGCCCAAAAAAGTGACAAAAAGAGGCCAAAAAGTCTATAAATAGAAGCTGGCAGCTCATTATCACCATCGCTGATTGGGAAATTGACTCTGGAGCCAAAAGACCCCCTTTGCCAAAGATCGTGATTCCGGGAGCTACAGTGGACGAAAAGGACTTCTGCTTGGACCAAGTAAGTACAAACTCCCTAATCTTGCAATTCAATACTTAATTTATTGCATTTAAGTTGGTTTTGGGGGTGGCCGTCAACCTCCAAGAGGTCGCCCTAGGAAAACGTGGGCTGTCCAGGGACAGTCCGCGGGTACCCATGCGCAGAGCCAAAACTGCGCGCGGGTACCCGCGACTGTCGCCTCGATAGCCCGCAGGTGCCCCCCGCGCGATGGAAATCTTGATTGAATTAAGACTTAACTCCCCTTTTTTGCCTTGTGTTTTTGGCAGGATGTATGTTCAGTGGAGAGAGAGGGATCACGAGGCCGCCAATGAGGTAGTGGCTGCAGATCCGAACGTTATGGCCATGCTGACGCAGTGTGGCTTGGTAAAATTCTTTTTGTGTCCGTTTATGCGCGCTCAACCCAGGATATTGAATGCCTTGGTTGATTATTGGCACCCAGATGCAGAGGCCTTCATGATAGAGGGGCAATCCTTGGTGCCCACCACCGAGGATATTTACTTTTTAACTGGCCTCTCGAGGAGAGGGGAACCAATCAATTTTCAGACTTTTCCTACGGGGCCGAGCAAAGTCTCGGAGCTGATAGAGGAGTATTGTGAGGCTGGTACCGATCAGAGATCTTCCTCGGTACCTGTGAGCAGGATTACTAGCCTCGCTCTCCAGACCATTTTATCGCTCATTGGGCAGATCACCGGCTCTGCAACCATGCATCAGGCTTCGTGTGCACAGATGAACTGTGTAATTCAGTGCATGAATGCACAAATTTTCGACTGGAGTACCACACTGCTAGCAAGCATGACAGGTCAGTTGATAGCTTACAGACAGCGGACACACAGGATCTTCGGGTTTGGGACCATCCTGTGTTCATTTTTCTTTGAGAGAGTTCCATGTTTTAGTCCTCGGCTGACAGTACGAGGACATTTGGCTACTTTCCCCGCAATATGCAGATGGGCAGCGTTGCTGCCGCGACAGGGTGGTGGAAGGACCATAGAGGCCTTCAACGACGACTTTTTTTCTTGGTTGTCGCGACAGATCCCGGCTATTGAGGACTACCCATACGCGGAGATGGACTTCTCCAGAGATCCAGCGATACCAATGCCTCCTGGTGAGGAGCGAGGGGTGATGGGTAAGTCTCCACCTATACAGTTTTTTTTGTTTGCATATGTAATTTTTATGTCTTTTTGATATATATATCATGTTTTTGTATACCAGAGTTTTTTGATGGGTGAACTTTTGTTACATGTAGATGTGGGACCCGTGCGACCTACCGACTACGCACGGAACATGCGTCTCCCATGGCCTGACGCCCCAGCTGCCACCGCTGGAGGAGCAGCAGTAGCTGGGAACCTCCCAGCAGGAGAGGCCGAGAGAGTCTTGAGGCGGATTGAGCTGAACTTTACTGCGCTCACTCGCACAGTTCCCATGGCAGAGATAGAGGACCTGCCACCCTCCATGCAGCCTCATGTCGTGGGGGCACCTCGGACATGGGTCCGATTATTTAGGCGTTTAGCCTAGACTGTACATGATTATAACAGGGCCCATAGGCCCTGAACAGGCTTTAGACTTTTATGTGCCACGAGCACTGATATGTATATATTTTTTGAGGGCATAAGCCCCAGTGACTCGTTATTGTTCCCACTTTTTGAGGCGCTTGCGCCCATCTATGTACTCTGAGGATTTTATGATGTTTATATATGGTTTTTATTTCTTTTTTTGTGTCTTATGGATTATGTGTACAAAAATGTATTTACATGTGTGTGATCATGATCTTTTTATATGTGAGCGAGATGCCAATCTAAAATATGATTAGCTAGAGTATCCGTGATTTGATTTAGACTCCTAGGAACATGAAAATATGTAATATAATCAAAGTTGCGTTCCAAGAGACATAACCTAAGGAATCGTTGGTGTAAAGTAGGGTCGTGCACGTGGTATATTCTGTTTAGCTGCGACACAACCAGTTGAGCATCTAGATAGACCCGGAGATGAGAGATACCCAATGACAAAGCATCCCAAAACAACTCAATAACTGCACTATACTCAACAACATTGTTTGTGGTGTCACCTAAGCATATACCTCCGAAAGATAACAACTGACCCTGTGGTGTAAAGATCACCCAAGCTGCGGAGGCAAGCCTCTACGTGTGTCGACTAGCACCGTCGACATACCCAACGAACACCTCGGATTCACTTGACATCTGCCATAATGATGAAAGATAACATCAATGACACGTCCATAACACATTTTAAAAGAAACATAAAAAAGTAATAGTACAAAGACTATACATATGTTACAAAAAGTTACCCACAGTGACCACGCTATGAGTAATACTTTTTGAGGTAGAGCCCATTTCTAGGCTCCGCCAAAGCATTCCCTTCAAAATTGACCAGACGATAAGTGCCCTTTTTTAAAACCTCCTTAATAATGAAGGGTCCGAACCACATGGGTTTAAACTTTCCTGCCCCCAGGGGGTCCTTATCTTGGTCGTAAACCAGGACAAGGTCGCCCTCAGAGAAAACCCGAGGACGAACGAACCTATCATATTGACACTTGACCTTATGTTTATGAGCTTCGTTGGCCAGGGCCACATCGTGACGCTATTCATCAAGCTGCTCTAGGTGTACTAACCGTTCTTCAAGTGGAGAAGTGTCTGGCAATAACTGTATTGCCAATTTCAGAGATGGAATTTGACATTCGATGGGAAAGACTGCCTCCAAACCATAAACAAGTTGGAAAGGTGAGAAATCGGTTGCAGTCTTAACTGAGGTTCGGTAAGCCCATAATGCCGAGTATAACATCAAATGCCAATTTGACTTGGCTGAGTTGATAGTTCGCTGTAGCATCGTCTTGAGAGTTTTGTTAACAACTTCCACCTGCCCATTGGCTTGGGGATAGTAAGGTGAGGAATGTTCATGCCGTAACCCAAGCTTTGATGTTAACTCGGACATCATTTGGTTCTAAAAGTGACTGCCATGGTCAGTGACAATCTCTCTCGGGACGCCGAACCGTGCTATAATCTGGTTAAATAAGAAGAGAGCTGCCGTCTCTCCATCATCTTTAAACGTTGGCATAGCTTCGACCCACTTAGTGAAGTAGTCGACAGCTACGATGATATAGAGGTGCCTCCTTGCTGACGGGGGGTTGCATGTAGTGTAATCAATCCCCCACTTAGTGAAGGGACCAACTGTGATGACAGGAAACATAGGAGTTGGATGTGCCCTCATCTTCTGTGAGAAGATTTGGCACGGATGGCACTTCTTGACCGACTCGATACAATCTTTCATAAGGGTGGGCCAGAAGTAACCTGCTCGTAAAATATTTTGGGCTGTTGCCAACCCGGACAAGTGGCCGCCACAAGCTCCTATATGAAAATCGTTGAGCACTATGACGACCTCCTCATGAGTGAGACATCGGCGCAAGATGCAGTCTACACCTCGCCGATACAACGTATCATTGAGTATGAGATAGTTCTTAGCCTGATGGCGTATTCGCCGACGCTCGTCACGAGAAGCAGAGGTGGGGAACTTCAAATTCTGGAGATAGATCAGTATATCTCCGTACCAGGGGTCTGAAGATTCAATCAAAAAAATATCCCCCCGGATAGGCGATTCCTCAGGCACAACGTCACCTGACTCAATCAGAAGCTCCGAGATAAGTTCTGCGAAGACCAGTGACTTTTTGGACTTGGCTGAAACGAAGTCTAAGTCAAATTCTTGGAGGATAAACATCCATCTACTGATTTTTCTGCCGATAACTCGTCGTGTCAACATGTACTGGAATGGATTCACGACGGCAACGACGGTGGTCTTGCGAAACAGAACATAATGACGAAACCGTTGAACGACATGAACACTGCCAACGCAAGTTTTTCGAGATGGGAATAATTAAGTTCCGGTCCTACGAGGCCTCGTCTCAGGTAATAGATCACGTATTCAGAAAACAAATCATCTTCCTGAACTAAAACCATGCCTATGGTTGACTCTACGGCAGCCATATATAATAAGAAGTCTTTGTTATAATTAGGTGGCCGTAGCAGAGGTGCGGTAGTGAGGGCATGTTTCAATGTGTCGAAAGAGCATTGAGCGGCTTCGTCCCAGAAAAAAGGAACATCTTTCTTCAATAAACGCATAAAGCCCTTGGTGATTTCGGCATAGTTGGCAATGAAGCGTCGTAAGAAGTTCGCCTTGCCTTGAAGACACTGCAGTTGTACGATTGTGCAGGTGGGGGGGGGAACTGGACTATTGCCTCCACCTTAAGAGGATCGACCATGATCCCTGTTGTTGAAACAATGAAACCTAGCAAACGTCCTGACGTGATGTAAAAGATGCACTTGTTGGGATTCAAGCGAATCCTGAAGTAGCGACAACGTTCGAAGATTAGTCGGAGGTGCATAGGATGATCCTTTTGCTTGTGAGAGCGTGATGCTAAATCATCTAGATAGGCCTCGACTATATGTTTGAGGTCGTGAAACGCAAAAGACATGGCCCGCTGGAAAGTGGCTCGAACATTCTTGATACCAAAAGGCATCTTACGATAGGCGAATGTACCCCACGGACAAATGAATGTGGTTTTATGTTGGTCCTCAGGTTTGATTTGGATTTGATTATATCCTGAAAAACCATCCATGAATGAAAAGGCTTCACAACCGGCTTATTCATCAATGATATGATCGATGAACGGGGTTGGATAATTATCTTTTGGACATGCCTTATTCAAATCACAGAAATTAGTACATACACGAATCATGCCTTGTTTTTTATCGACCGGTACGGGGTTTGACACCCACTGAGTCAAATGAATTGGGTAAATGAACCCTGCCTTGAGCAATTTCTCAACCTCATCTTTGATGGCTGCTGCTTTCCTAGGATTAACTGGATGAAGTTTTTGTCGAACAGGCTTAGCATCAGGATACGTTGTGATTTCATGTTCAACTATCTTTGGATCGATGCTTGGCATTTCCTCGTAAGACTAGGCAAAAACGTCGCAGAATTCTTTGAAAAGATCCGTGTAAATCTAAATCTCTTCAGGGGATAAATCCACTATGACGAAGATATCGAGAGGTATAGTTTCAGCGATAGTCGCCATATTCCCCTCAGCATAAATTTCCTGTGTAGCTAAGAGGTTAATAGGACATGGCTGATCTCCCGTCATGGTGGTAGTGAATTCTCCTGCCTCAATTCGGTGTAACGCTGAGAGGAAATATGATCTAAGATGAATATCATCCCAAGGTTTGTCCAGACTTGTCATTTCTTCGATTACAGCTTCGTCAGAAGGCAAGACTAAGTCTAACGAATCGGTGGTAGCAAGAGAACCCTGAGCCCAGATAGGCTCTGGAAGTGGATACGACTCTTGTGCGGGAGTCGGATCAAGAGTAGCTGAAGCTTGCTGGACTAAAGAGTACGCTGCTTCAGCGGTCGACAAGGGCATGGACATGCCAGAGTGCCCTGTCTCATCCACCGTGGCCGATGGGGAAGGAAGAATCCATAGATCCTCAAAGTAAGTCGTGCGAAACGACGCAACATGAAAAATCTCAGCCTTGTGGTGAGTCGATATAAACTTGACATCACCATGAGGAGGTGGGTAATCGAAAGTACCCATCAAGGATGGGCACAAACCAACTCCTACGTTAACGACACCAGCTTGAGGATTATCTATCATGGGAACCGTGGATGCCCCCAAGGCTGGGTCAGGTCTAGAGAAAGACAATTGATCAATGGTCACTATCCGGCCTTCATGTGGAAACAATAAGACTCAGAAAACTGTAGCGACCACCGCTTGCATAGCATAAGTCCAACTACGACCTAACAAGAGATTGTAGTCGAGGGGGGCATCGACTACCTCTACTTCAACACACACGGTCGTTCCCCTTAACTGCACAGGGAAAGACAGAATGATGCCATGTGGTCGGAAAGAATGACCGTCGAACACAGTGAGGAGAGTAGGTGATGGAGACAACTCAGGCTGAACGATGGCTTTCCAACATGCTAACGACATAACGCAAGTCGAAGCGCCCTCGTCGACCACCATGCGAAAGATATTCCATGTAAAAGTTTTCATGGGATGAGCCACTACTATCTGAAATGCGACGTGGTAAGGCAAACGAGGTTTTAAGTCAGTCGTATCTAACATGATGGTACCTGGGTTACATGTCTTAGTAGAGCCTAAAGAAACCAACAAGGCTTTTCTCTGAGCAGGGCAACTTTGGAGGACCTCCAAAGCAGACATAGCACAAGGGGTTTGGGATAAATCTTCCACCACAGAGTAGTTCTGGGCAGCCCTTGCGTTTGGGTTGTGAGAAGCTCTCTTGAACGCACCTTTTGGAATGCGTGTCATCATTTCTCCCAACGTATTCTCAATCTGTAGAGGAAGAGATGGGAGTTTGGCTTCTTTGCCCTTCTCAGAGGCACTTGGTTTATTATAGTCGTGCGCTCTAGTCATTATTAAAGAATCACCCCTAACCATATATACATTCACGGAAGAGGAATTATTTGGGGGAGGGCAGGTTTCTTGGATGCCCCCTTCGGCACTTGTAGAGGCTTGGGTTAAATTTTTCCCATGCTGAAAGGGATTAGTCAACACGGCTTGTTGTTGCTGTGGGACAAACTTCTGGGCCTTCGCAAGTCAAGGACATAGATGGGTTGGGTGGTCTTCCACACATAAATTGCATGGATAACTCACCTTTTTCTTTTCCGTGGTGCCCTCGCCAGCATTATTAGTGGGTTTCTTATCCCCCTTACCCTTCTTGCATTGTTTTTTCTTCCCTTCAAGATGCTGGGTGGCCTTCAGGTTAGTCGTCTGTACAGAGTGTACTTCCGATGTTTGGGTAGGAGGAGCAGCCAAAGCAGTAGTTTGGCTGGTCGCTGATTGTTGTATAGATAATTGTTGCAATTGTTTAGACAATTTCTCAGCGGGCTTAGTTTGTGCCGAACCAACGATACCGTCGGCATGTGGTCCGGCTCTCTATCTGGTTTTATCCAGTATCGATCGTGGTGCATCCGGCAGGATGTTGTAC
Source organism: Picea engelmannii (assembly GCA_009831015.1). Lineage (NCBI taxonomy): Eukaryota > Viridiplantae > Streptophyta > Pinopsida > Pinales > Pinaceae > Picea > Picea engelmannii. The sequence goes on along the minus strand of ML807743.1, from coordinate 161,844 downwards.
AATAGACCAGATTGAGAATAGATAAGCTCAAACTGTTGAGCTCTCATGATGGCATCTTCTTCGGAGAAAACCCCAGAAGTTGCGATGTCTTTGGATAATTGCGGTACTAAAGACTTAAGGAACCACTCAAGCAGGAATGCTGGGGGAACTGGTACTCTGATTAGACTCTTTCAGCGTCGCCACTCTCAGATATGATCAGAGATATGGTCTGCTGTCATCTATTCGAAATTGGCTAGCAACTCTGTGCCGACGTCGTATCTCACAGGTAACTAGAAATGGTTAAGGAAGGCCATGGCCAGTTTGCCAAAAGAAGAGTATCGTGAACGATCAAGCTCTATGTACCATTTCACGGCACTCCCAATAAGAGTGCGTTGAAACAATCGCAACTGGATGGAGTCATCTTTCAGTGAGTTAGATGAACACCAAAGGTGGAAAGTAGTCACGTGATCACCTGGATC
>ML807743.1:135151-159878 GCA_009831015.1 Picea engelmannii | reverse complement strand
ATTCACGACACGCTAAGGTATTCTACACGAACAAACAGTAACACACACTAAAATAAGCCCCTATGAGATAAGACAAGCAAACACTAACTATTTTGAAGAACAATTACAACAACCAACACTAGAGCAACTTACCGGTGCAAGTGCAACTCGAATACGGAAGCACCCTCCGGGTATACTCTGCAAAGCGTGGCCCGATGTCTGTCCTAGGTACCGCGGTATACCCCGCAGTCACCTGTGTATGTCCCTAGAAAAGATTGGAAACTAGTTTGCCAGCACGCGAATAGTCACCAGGCGGGTACAGTCGATAGTCGGGTAGACCACAATGAGCAGGGTATCAAGCCTGAAACCTGTCAAGGGTATCGAGAGAAAATGGTCTGGAAGACAATTGAGGACCTCGAATGGATTCGAGACCCACGAAGCCCCGTGGAAAATGAAAACAACGGAATCCATTAACAAATCCTCGATATGTGTTCTCCACTACGCTTGGTCCAACTTTGGAGGGGTTATCTCCGCTACCTTTCCTTACGCGACCTCGTGTTTAGCCCCTGTGTTAGAGGGGGGTCCCGGATAACTTTCACGTAACTGGACTTCTACACTCCCTATGACAGACTCCAATGTTTGGTTTGAGTGGCCTTGGAGGATTTACTCTCCAACCTATTCCAAGGCCCTAGTCCTGAGCTAGTGTATGAACCCTACAAACAAAAAGTCTAATAGTTTTTAATTAGCGTTGCTTTTAATGGGCTTTTTTACGTCACAAGGTATGAAGGTGAAACTGATGGTGTCTAAAGACTCAAAGCAAAATGAACAAGAAATGCTTGGAAACAAATTTTTTTACAAAAAATGTAAAAACCAACAACTTTTCAACAAGAAAGACTTCTTTTCTTTTCGAATTTTCTAAGATTTCATGCAGAAAAACATAAAGGAATTTCGCTCAATCTGCGAGCTACTTATGTGCTAAATGCACTGCAAAAAACTTATGAAAAAAGACTTCTTCCTAGCTACTGATGCAACAACACAATCTTCAAACCAAGAAGAAAATGAAAGAGATATATTTTTTTTTATTTAATTGAAAAATGAAGCAAGAAAGGGAAAATGCCGACAAGCACAAAACCAAGAAAACAAAATAAAATTCTGGCTTAAAGCGCAGATCGCCAAGAACCAGAGCAAAAGATGCACACAGGCAATCAAGAAAGCACCGATTCTAACACTTGTCTAAAAACCATAAAACAAATTTTCTTTGTCTTTTCTATCAAAACATCAACTAAGAAAAACACAGGCTAAGGATAAGAGGCCCTAACCTACTGACTGCGTAACCCTAGACTCAAACTCCTGAGAGGAACACTTCTCACCACAAGAGGGGATGACTGCCCCACCCTGATTGAAAAGCACCCAATCAAACCCGCTACTGTCACTAAAACAACACATGTTCAAACGCGTGCTGAGCTATAATAGCGCGCGGGTACCCGCGGGCTGAACTGAAACAGGCTGTGTGTAGGTATAAAATCCAAGAAAAATCAAACACAGGCAGCCCAGACCTGGAAGAGGCCTCTGGTATTGACAACCAGGGTCTCTTGAAGGTTGGGATGCTTCTTTTTTAACAGAAAAGGAAACTAAATGCAAAAAATGACAAACACAATAAGGTAGACTGAGACAAGACTGTAAACCAACAAGACCCAGACAGGATCCCGAAAGCCCCCTGAGAATGTAAAATTCTGACAGGGAAGAGGAGACTGCCTCTTAAGCTCTCTGAGCCCTACATGCTACTGAAACCTCTGCAGCAAGCGTTCAAATGCGGGTTGTAGAAGGTTAGGGCACGGGTTACACACGTGTAGACCTTCTGCAGGCCGCATGTACCTCTGTGTGTCCCGATAATCAATGTCAAGCAACAGTCAGGGAAAAACTTGTATTAAGAACCAGGTTCCCTGCTAGCTCTGACCTAACAGAAAACAACCAAACAAATAAACAGAGAATCTACTCCTTTAAACTACCCAAAAACCTCACTTAAATCCGGAAATCCTAAGAGAAATATCCCCAGTGGAGTCACCAATTCTATTGTTGGGAAATAATACCCTACGGACTAACAAGCTAGGGCTGAATTTGTACGCAGATCATGACCTTAAAGAAAACACTTTTAACCTATCACCCCAATACTCAAACCTCTTTTTCACACACAAGCATGGAAGAGACCTACTAACCTTTTTCTATCGACGTTTGATGTAGATCCTCCGTTGCGCTTTATCTGCTTGCTTTCGCTGCTCCTTCCAAAGACAATCCTGCAATCAAGACAAAACACTACGCATGCATGCTATTTTTCTACCTAAGGGTTAGAGATTAAGCATAAATCAGATACACCATATATCACTCGTGCATTAGGATGGGAAAAGTATTCTTTTATTAATCTCAAGATGAATCAACTTACAATAATGATAGAGACCGGCCACCGTTCCTCGATCCTGATCCTGGGCTCCTCCTCTTCTTTGTCCTCCAACTTCTTTGCTTGAATTCTCCTTAAGCTTGAGGAAAGGCTAAAGGGTTGGGACAAATGGATTCGGCAATTGGGCATAGTTTCTTTGCTATCTTTTTCCTCCTCCAAATAGTAACCCTAGCCCTCCTTTTATAGGCTAGAAGGAGCTAGGGTTTTGGATGAACTCTCGGCCATGCATGGCTGGGAGTTTCAGTTAACTGACCCAAAGCTTTTTGTCCTGTCGGCAACTTTCCTGTTTTTGTGCTTTGTTAGGTAAACATGGGCTGTAGTAGGCCAGCCAACGTTCCAACGCGTGCAGTAGTAGCCCTGCCAGCATTCCAACGCGTGCAGTAGTAGGTTAGGGCGCGTGTTACATAATTTAAGAGGATTTTCAAGAGTTTATTCAACATGGCTTTGGCAAGGAATGGATATGAGTTGGCCTGATGCCAGGTAAGCATGTGAGGTGCAATTTAGGGTTATAACAACTGGATAATAATAAAGGAAGGACCTGACAATTTCTCTGGTGGACGTAGCCCCCACTGGGTGAACCACACAAATCTGTGTCTCTATTCTATTGTGTATCTTCTATGTTTTGTTTCCGCATTTGTTTTATTTTATTGCTCCACGGTCCTGTTTTTCTAACAACTGGTATTAGAGCGAAAGGTAACTCGCAGGAAAAGAGGATTCCTGGTTCGAGTGGGAGCAATGTCGAAAGATGGAAAGTTTAGGGTCGAGAAATTTAACGGCCAAAACTACCAGTTATGGAAGATGCAGATGGAAGACTATTTATATCAGAAGGATATATTCCTACCATTGGGAGGAATAGCAAAGAAGCCGGCGGCTACGAAGGATGAAGAATGGGAGATTATTGACATAAAGTCTATAGGAATGATACGGATGAGCCTGGCAGTGTCAGTGGCTTTCAATAATTCCAAAGAAAAGACAACGAAGGGTTTGATGGACGCATTGGCCAAATTGTATGAAAAACCCTCGGTGTCCAATAAGGTATTTCTAATGAAGATATTATTTAATATGAAGATGTCGGAAGGTGGGTCTGTTGTAGATCATTTAAATGATTTAATACGGTTACTAATCAACTAATTTCTGTAAAAGTGGAATTTGATGATGAGGTCAGGGCTCTTCTAATCTTGTGCTCATTGCCAGAGGAACGACTTGGTCATGGATATAAGTAACTCTGTCTCTGGTTCAAATACTTTAAAATTTGATGATGTTGTTGGTGTTATCCTTAGTGAGGAAATGTGATGGAAAAACACAAGTGATACATCAGGTAATGTGTTGAACATGGAGAACAGGGGAAGACAAAAGGACAGAGGAAAGGGCTCAGGGAACTATGGGAATTCTAGGAAGGGAAGATCCAAATCCAGACTTGGAAAGATAGAGTGTTAGAATTGTGGGAAGAAAGAACATTTGAAGAAAGACTGCAGAGCTCCAAAGAAACAAAGATATGGACAACAAGAGAGAAATTAGGAAGCAAATGTAACAGGTGATGTGTTACAAGATGCTTTGATTCTTTCTGTAGATAATATTTCTAAGTCTTGGGTAGTAGATTCAAGGGCTTCATTTCATGCCACACCCCATAGGAAACATTTTCTAGATTATGTTCAAGGTGATTTTGGATAGGTTCATTTGGGTGACGATGCACCATGCAAAATTGTTGGAATGGGAAAGGTAAAAATAAAGCAATGCAATGGAAACGAATGGTTGTTGAAAGAGGTAAGACATGTTCCATATTTAAGGAAAAATCTAATTTCAACAGGGCAGTTGGCAAGTGAAGGTTGTATATCCATATTTACAGATAAGACGTGGAAGGTCATCAAAAGATCATTGGTGATAGGGAAAGGAGAGAAGGTAGGTACATTGTATTTATGTACTGGTAATACTAACTCTTCTATCTCTTTAGCTTATACAGGAGTGGATACAACACTGTGGAATCATAGGCTTGGACACATGAGTGAGAAGAGGATGCAGATACTTCACAAAAGAAATTTGTTGCCAGATCTTAAACAAATTGATTTGGACTTCTGTGGGCATTGTGTTTATGGAAAACATAAGAGAGTCAGATTTCTCAGAGTCAGAAAAGAAAAGAAGAGTGAAAGGTTAGAGCTTGTGCATACATATGTATGGGTACCAACTCAGGTATCATCTCTTTGTGGCTCTCATTATTATATTACTTTTATTGATGACGCAACTAGAAAAACTTGGGTTTATTGCATTCAACAAAAATCTGATGTTTTTGATACTTTTAAGAAATGGAAAGCTTTGGTTGAGAATGAGACAGGAACAAAGTTGAAGTGTCTTAGATTAGATAATGGAGGTGAATATTTCAGCAAGGAGTTTTATGATTACTGTTCATACCATGGGATTTGTAGAGAGAAGACAGTTCTAACAACACCACAAGAAAATGGTGTGTCAGAAAGGATGAACATGACAATCATGGAGCATGCAAGGAGTATGAGATTGCATGCTGGTTTTCCATTATAGTTCTGGGCAGATGCTATAGATACTGCTATTTACTTAATAAACAAAGGACCTTCAATCTCTTTGGATGGTAGAATTCCAAAGGAGGAATAGATAGGGAAAAAGGTAAACTATTCTTTTTTGAAAACTTTCGGTTGTGAAGCATTTGTCCATATTGATAAAGAAAATAGAACAAAGCTTGAGTCTAAATCCAAAAAGTGTACCTTTATTGGATACGGTGTTAATGATTTTGGTTATCGCTTAAGGAAGAATAAATGGGTTTACAAGTTGAAGGAAGAAGGAGGAGAAAAACAGTACAAGGCTAGACTTGTCGTAAAGGGGTTTGCACAAAAGCAAGGTATAGATTTTGATGAAATATTTTCTCCTGTTGTTAAAATAACTTCAATTAGAACTATTTTAAGTCTTGTGGCAGTAGAAGATTTGCATCTTGATCAGTTAGATGTAAAAACAACGTTTCTCCATGGGGATTTGGAGGAAGAGATTTATATACAGCAACCACAGGGGTATGAGGTCAAAGGGAAGGAGAATTTGGTATGAAGGTTGAAGAAGAGCTTATATGGCCTAAAGAAAGCTCCAAGGCAGTGGTATCTGAAGTTTGAAAAGTTTATGACAGAATAGGGTTATAGTAGATGTCATTTTGATCACTGTGTTTATTTTAAAAAGATAGAAAATGGAAGCTTTATTATATTGCTATTGTACATAGATGACATGCTTGTTACAGGGTCTAATATGCATGATATAAATGTGCTCAAGAAGAAATTAGCCAATTCATTTGAGATGAAGGATTTGGGTGCTGCAAAGAAAATCCTTGGTATGAGAATAACAAGAGACAAGAAAAATCACAAACTGACATTGTCTCAGGGTGAGTACACAGAGAAGGTGTTGGAGAGGTTTAGAATGTAGAATGCAAAACCAGTTAGTACACCTTTGGCCAACCATTTCAAATTAACTAAGGAAATGTGTCCCAAGACACAGGAGGAGATAGAATACATGTCCAGGGTCCCTTATTCATAAGAAGTTGGAAGCTTGATGTATGCAATGGTTTGCACAAGACCAGATATTGCACATGCAGTGGGAGTTATGAGTAGGTATATGAACAATCCAGATAAAGAACATTGGGAGACAGTAAAGTGGATTCTTAGGTATTTGAGAGGTACTACTACTCATGCATTATGTTTTGGAGGTTCAGACACTTTTCTATAGGGATATGTTGATTCAGATATGGCAGGTGATAAAGATAGCAGGAGGAGTACCATAGGGTATGTTTTTACTATAGGTGGAACAACAGTAAGTTGGATTTCGAAACTACAAAAGGTTTTTTCACTTTCAACAATAGAGGCAGAGTATGTTGCTGCTACAGAGGCTAGTAAAGAAATGATTTGGTTACAGAGGTTTATGGAGGAATTGGGAAAGAAGCAAGAGAATAGAAGGTTGTACTGTGACAGTGAGAGTGCCATTCATCTTGCAAAGAACTCAAACTTCCATTCGAAGACTAAGCATATACAGTTGAGGTACCACTTCATACGATCAGCCTTGGAAGATGGACATTTGAAGTTGGAAAAGAGACACACTAGCCAGAATCCTGCAGACATGTTAACAAAGGGAATAACCAGGGAGAAACTGAGTTCCTGCTCAATTTTAGTTGGTCTTCAAGAATAACGATGAAGATGAGAAATTTTCCAGGTCCAAGAAGGTTTAGAGTCCAACATATACAATAAAGGTGGAGTTGTTGAAATCAGTCTCCAAGTGGGAGATTTTTGGTTGTGGAGCCTGATTATCTTCCTGATTTAGAGGTATTTTCTTTCAGCCGTGTTTATACCCCATGAAGTATTTACATCCCAAAAGTATGTACACTCTTCCACACGAGAGAGTGCAGAGGGGGGGTACCCCCTCTGCGGGGTTCGGGGGGGCTATCCCCCCGACTGGGGGGTCTGGGGGCAAGTGGGCCCCCGAAGCAAAAATTGCCTTGTAAATGTATATTGTAATTTCATTGTAAATCTGGACCATTCATTATAAGGTCGGAGATCTAACGGTAGAAATTATGTTAGGGTTTTTTCCCTAGAAGGAAACCCTCTTTTATGAGGGAAATGTATTGCGGCTATGGTGGATGGAGAATATTGTATTCTGAGATAGGAGACTGTGAGAGAAAGAAGAGGAACTTACAATGGGTTTGCTGTAGGTTGTATCCCTTCATATGTTGGATAATAATAAAGGAAGGACCTGCCAATTTCTGTGTTTTGTTTCCGCATTTGTTTTATTTTATTTCTCCGTAGTCCTATTTTTCTAACAATGCCTGCCTCCTCAACATATTTCATTACTCCTGTTCTATTACAGGAAATGCAACTAAGATCGGGAAAAGTTCTAGATAGGCAGAGACCTTCAGTAGTCATCCAGGAAGAAGATGAAGAAGAAACCACCCAACAACCCACGGATGACACTAGGTGGGAAGATGTTATTATCCTGAAGAATCAAGAACCCAAGCTTCCCAAAAATGAACCTTCACAAATTACAAAGGTCCCTCCTTATCCATACTGATTGGTAATCGAGAAACCTACCACTTGACCAGAATTTGACATTTTGAATGAATTGAAAAATATTTTTGTCAAAATTCCCCTACTTTAAGCCATTAAAGATATTCCAATCTATAGTAAGGTAGTCAAAGAATTGTGTATCAAGAGGCCAGGTAGGAAGCAAAAGGACCCTCCTACAGTACATTTGGTAGGAGGACTCTCTAAGTACATATCATAGCAGCCAAAGCTAGCAAAGTATGGGAATCCAGGAAACCCCGCAGTGACCATAACCATTAAGGAGTTCTTCATCGGAAACACTCTCATAGACCTAGGGGCAACCATCAATGTTATGACTGCTACTACCTTGGAAAAATTACAGTTACAACCTCTTGTTCAACCTACCCCAACCATTTTGGAAATAGCAGATAAGACTAGGGTTATACCTAAAGGGATTTTAGATGATGTCATGGTTATTTTAGCCTCATGGGAGTACCCTGTATATTTTATTTTCATTCATTCAAAGGATCATGCCTGAGGCCATCCCATTATTTTGGGAAGACCTTGGCTAGCCACAACCAATGCATTTATTGTCTGTAGAGAAGGAGAAATGACCATCTCAAATGGTCTCTCTATCCGGAAGCTCACCATTTACCCTCCAACTCAACCTATTATGGAGAATCTATGGTGGCTTGAATGTCCATACAAGAATGAAGACTGGGAAGAACCCGTATTGCCCAGTGACCATGCAAGGGAACTTCAGGAGCATACACCAGAAAATGTGCTAAACCAATTCATTTATGCTATTACATGTGTGGATTTTCCATAGTCTTTTCCCCAATCTGAGTAAATGTTTGGGGAAGAATTTCAAGAATAATTAGATCCATCCGTTTTGTCTTCGACATATTTTATTTTCGAAATCGATGAGTCTACCATGTCTTATACTATTCCCTATGAGATTAGTCCAGGGAATTTTTTACATATAAACTCTAGGCTAGATACAGACCAACATAAACAGTTAGTAGATATCCTTAAAGAACAATAAGGAGCATTTGCCTGGGAATACACTGACATGAAGGGTATACACCCTGACACATGCATCCATCATATATACACCCAAGGGGAAGTAACACCTATTAGGAAACCCCAGAGAAGGATGAACCCAATACTCAAAGACATAGTCAAGGAGGAAATCCAAAAGTTGTTAAATATCAGATTTATGTATCCTATCTTCGACAATAAGTGGGTATCCCCACTAGTAGTGGTTCCAAAGAAAGTGACCGGGAAATGGAGAATTTGTGTTGACTTCCAGGAACTCAATAAGGCCACTTTGAAAGACTACTTTCCTCTTCCTTTCATTGACCAAGTTCTAGATACCTTGTCTGGAAAGAAGTATTTCTCTTTTCTAGATGGGTACAATGGGTACAACCAGATTCTTATAGCACCCGAGGACCAGGACAAGACTACCTTTACTTGTCCTTGGGGCATCTATTCCTATAGGGTCTTACCATTTGGATTGTGTAATGCTCCTGCCACATTTCAATGAGCAGTATTAGGGATATTTGCCGATCTTATTCATGATTGTGTGGAGGTCTACATGGATGACTTCACAGTTTATGGAAACACTTACCAGGAATCCTTAGACAACTTAGAAAAGGTCCTCATCAGATGCCAGGAAATGAACCTATCCCTAAGTCATGAAAAATGCAAAATGTTGTTAACTGAAGGAGTGGTTCTAGGACATCATGTTTCATCTAAAGGAATAAAAGTCGATCTTGCAAAGATTGAGGTCATTATTAGACTACCACCCCCCAAGACTCAGAAAGAGGTGAGAATATTTCTTGGACATGCCAAATATTACCGACAGTTTATTGAAAATTTTACAAAGATTGCTACACCTATGTTTGGATTATTGATAAAAGATGTTGATTTTGTTTGGACTAAGCATTGTCAAACTGCCTTTGAAACCCTGAAAGCTAAGCTGTCTATGGCACCAATTCTTAGAGGGCCTAATTGGACTCTCCCATTTCATATATCCATTGATGCCTCTGACACTGCAATAGGAGGGGTATTAGGGAAGAAAGAAGACCAACAGTCCTATGCCATTTATTTTATAAGCAAGAACTTGTCCCCTACTGAGTTGAACTTCACAGTCACCGAGAAAGAGTTCTTGGCAGTTGTTCATGCTATTAACAAGTTTTGTCATTACATTACAGGTTATGAAGTATTTGTACACACTGATCATTCTGCCATTAGGTTCCTCATGAATAAACCTATAACTAATGGCCAAGTGACTAGGTGGCTCTTGTTATTGCAAGAATTTAATATTATTGTGCTTGACCGACCTAGAAAGGATAATGTAGTAGCTGACTTTCTTTCCCGCATAAAGAATGAGGATGACGATATCCCTATAGATGATAGTTTCCTAGATGAGCATCTCTTTTCCCTTTTTGTCAATACCCCATGGTTTGCAGATATGGCAGACTATCTGGCTACTAGGAAGTTACCGTGTCATTTTTCACCTCATGAAAAATGGAAAATTATTACACATAGTGCTAATTAATCTTGGGTTGGTCATGATCTTTTTCGCACAGGTCCTGATTTGATTATTCGTAGATGTGTCCGAGAGGATGAGGTACCTAAAATACTACGAAGTTGTCATGATGGACCATGTGGTGGCCATTTCTCTGACAAACGTACAACATATAAGGCGTTACATTCAGGTTACTATTGGCCTAGCATTTTCAAAGATGTTTCCAAGTATGTAAGAAGTTGTAATGGTTGCCAAAGGATAGGTAGACCTACATCATCTGACGAAATGCCTTTGCAGCCCCAAGTTATGATAGAACTCTTTGAAAAATGGGCCCTCGACTTTGTATTACCAATTTCACCCATGTCTCGTAGGAAGAACTATATTTTGGTTTGTACAGACTATGTCACCAAATGGGTAGAGGCAAAAGCCCTATTTAGGGCCATAGAGAAGTCTATTGTCAAATTCATCTATGAAGACATCTTTACCTGCTTCAGTGTCCCTCATGAAATTGTTACCGACCAAGCACTCAATTCACTTCCAAGCTAATGAAAGAGCTAACAGAGAAATATGGGATTAAACATTGTAAATCTTCTCCATACCACCCGCAAGCCAATGGTCAGGTAGAATCCACAAACAAAGTTTTGGAAGCCATCTTGACTAAGAATGTTCAGTTACATCATCGAGATTGGGCTGATAGGCTCCTAGAGTCTTTGTGGGCATACCGAACTACCTGGAGAAATACCACTGGGTATACCACTTATGAGCTAGTGTATGGGAAAAAAGTACTTTTACCAATAGAATTCCAAGTAAGGACCTTCCGTATTTCCACAGAATTAGGATTGAACCTGGATGAGGCTCAGAAGCAACGAGCCCTACAATTGAATGATTTAGATGAAATCAGGCAAGATTCCATCCAACGGACAATATTGGTCCAAAACCAGAGGAGTAAGTGGCATGACAAGTTTATTAAAAATAAACACTTCCATCCTAGTGATTGGGCCCTGTTGTTTGATTCCCGGTTCAAAAAATTCAAAGGAAAACTTACCACCCATTGGTTGGGACCTTATGAGGTAGACACTGTATATGACAATGGAGCTATAAAAATTAAAACAATTGATGATAGACAAGTCTCCTTTGTGGTAAATGGACATCGACTTAAGTTTTATCATAAGCCCATTTCCAGAGAGGATTTTCTACAGGTCATGTCAGCTGACAAGGCATTGGCCTTAGTAGATGGGGAAGCCCCCCTTTGTTCTTGAAAGGTTTTTTTAAAAATATTTCCTACTATATATATGTAAATAGTTTTTGTTAATAAGGCAATTCTAAGAGGTTTCTGTAAATAATTATTTCACTGGGAGTACACAGTTTCAAGGATCTTTCATCAAAACATTGTTATACTTGAATTTTGTGTCTGCTAAAGCATCAAATGAATAGTAACTTACTGTAATTAGCCATGTTTTTGCAAAATTATCATTTTTAAGGCATTCTAAAGCAATTTCTCTTGAAACTCTTCACCACTATATAAGGAAGTGATACCATAACTATCAAGCCTAAAGGTCTCTTGTACAGTTTTTCCAAGAAACTTGAGTAAGTGAGTCAAGTGTTTTTATCAAAGAGTAACAAGTAAGTCTAATTAGCAGTTAGTCATGGAAACATCACAATAATTACAAAGGAAGAAAGTGAGTTGAGCCTAGAGATACCTTTCTGTTCTTTCTAGATGGTACCATCCACTACACACTAAATAGCTTGGTTATATCATATCTTTAGATAGGCCATGTCCACTTAAGTACCCCTTACATCGGGAAAATCACTAAGAAATATAATGGGAAGTCATCCTCTAACATAAATACCATCCCATTTAAAGAGAAAAGAAAGAAAAAGTTGTTTCAGAGCTATTCCCCCATCTTCTTGCATAAGCAATCTTATAATAAAATCTTAAAAGATGGAGGACCAGTCTCTGAGGGTTTAAGAGGCCAACCCGTCGGGATACTGAACAGGTCTGCTGGCAGCGGGTACCGGCCTGTGGTATGACTAGGTAAACCCACCGAAGTACTGAACAGGCTTGCTAGCAGTGGGGCAGTCTACCTAGCGAGGATGATGATCTGACAAAAATAAATAATAAATCTAAACTTGTCCTGATGTACGACATTACTTGTAGACAAAGCTGACTTGGAGTATGTGTAGTTAAGATAACGTTAATGATTCTCACCAATTTTCCATTGAGAAATGACTCTAAGACTATCTTGAAACTCTCTTTCCTACCACTTCTTATCTATATATAGGATCTCTTATCCTATAGGTGGGGCCATCTCCTAACTGTCTCGTCGGACCAATCTGTGAAATTTTATCTTTACACTTGACATACTATAAATCTTTGGCTATTGGGGGATACTGAATAGCTTCCTATACTTTTGATTGTGAGGTGTCACAATACTTAGGTGTGGGGGAGGGGTTCATGAGCTAACAAATGATTATTGCTTAGAGAAAAGAGTCTTTGCAAGAATATTTGTATTATTACCATGATACAGGTTATTACATTGATAGTCATGTTATTTTTAAATGCTTAACTCCTGTGTGCTATACATTACTAAACTCATGCTTAACATACCACTCTTTATTGGTTATCTTCCATTACAAGTTGCATACTGTAGGTTTGACAATACATGTTTTATGCTTGCTATAACCCGTTCATTATAGGTTTTGACACTATATGTCATATACAAGAAGAATGAGTAAGCATGGAGCACTCTGCCTCTTCTCATTAACCACTATGGTTGTCAAAAATACTTCAAAATTGTAGGCTGTCCATTAAAAGAGGCGAAAATGCACTTAACACAGGGGTACCAGATGAAGTACTGGATGAGGTGTCGGATGCAATGTCGTTTAAAGTGCCATTTGAAGTGCCATTGCATTGCATACCAGTAACTATCCTAGATTCCAGGGAACTAGAATTCAATCACATTTAATTAAATTTGTTACGGGCATTGATTAAAAGATGCTTCATATCGTTATGATCAAATGTCCAAGTCAAAAGACTTGGACATTGATCTAAGTACGCACCACTCCATTTCTCCCAAGCTTGCCATCAAATTCGAATCTAACACACATGGCAGCTCGCACGCACATGTGGGCAACGTACTCCACCATAAGAGCATCCAAAATCGGGCTGGGCACTCTATTGTTTCATTTTCCCTTTCCATTTGCTCTACCTTGCGTTAAGGAATCGCGCCCAACCTCTGCTGAATTCACCCTCTGTTCTAATCACACTCAGACTATGTTAAACCTATGCCATTTCTTGGCCTGTTTGCACCCTTTCTTGGTAAAATTCTCCCTCTATTCCAATTTCACTTAGACCGTGCCTAATTCGTGTCTCTATGTGGCTCGATTTTGCCCTTGATTGGTGAATTCAAACTCTGTCACAATGCCCAAGCGATACGAACCCTCCTCCTATGCAGACTTGTTTTCCATTCTAGAATTTGCATAGTGTAGGGAAGTGTTCTTGCGTGCTGGTTGGGGGCCATTTCTGTCAAGTTTGCAAGGCCATGATGATGGTCTTTCGATGCAATTTGCAGTTTGTTTTGATGGCAGGATAACACATGTAGGGTCTCTCAATTTTGCAGTCACAGAAGAGTCAATTTCTGCTGCAACAAAACTTCCAAGAATGGGAGATAGGTGGTTCAAGAATCATCAATTTCCGCACTCAAGTTACAACAGGGTGTTTAAGCCCAAATTCGAGAGCATTTCAAGAATGAAAGGGTATGCTAAGGAGTGTATAAATCCATAATTGGTCAATACCCTTATCGTGATCACAAGGTTAATTACATGTGAAGGTAGATACTCCACCTTCAAAGCTTGTCACTTTAGATTGCTGGCTCATTTTCTGTTCAATAAACCTTTAAACTTCCCTTTTTATTTTCACAAAAGCTTGGAGAAAATGTCCTCTCAAGTGAGGAAAAATGTGACCAACCCCCACAATAGTCTCTTCCACCATGGTTTGATCAAACTCCTCGTTCTTACCGAACTAGAGAAGGAGGGGAAAATTCAGAATGCCTTTATCTACTAGTTTGCAAATCCTCACTTGATAGTTAAGACCGACAAAAAGCCACTTAGCCTAAAAACTATCTCTCCATCCAAGCCTCACTCTCCAAAAACTCCAAACTCCCTTGCAAAAACTCCCTCTTTACCAGAACAATACCAAAAGCTTGTTGATATTCCTACTTCTTCATCGGGGAAAAAGACCAAGAACAAAGACCAAAATAAGCCTATTGTTGACCCCCCAATGCCTTCATTTTCTCTTGATCCTACACCTAAGAAGCCCCAAGAAGTAATGAAACAAGACTTTCCCATCGTTCCCACAAATAAGAGAGGAGCCAACCGATTTGGTAAGGGACCCTTTCGGAAGAGTACCCAAAACATATGAACCAATCCTTATGCAAAGCCTCCATCTGCTTCATATCCTATCCAAGTATCCTCTGACCTTGAGAGCCATCATAAGCAGCCTAGAGAAGTCTCTATGGATGGATTAGAGCCACTAAGGAAAACGAAATTAGAACCTACCTCACCTTTCCAATCTCCCATCACACCTACTTCACCCATGCCCACTCTTGATCCTAAATTTGATAAATTGACCACATCTCTCAAAGGACCTAAGCCTTCCTAGAAGATCACTGATTCTGCCCCAACTATAGAGGATCTACAAAGGGAAAACCACCAGCTTCTCCAACAATTAGAAGAGAGGAAAACAATAGATGCACACCTTCATCATGATAATGCAGTCCTTTACCTTCATCATGATAATGCAGTCCTTCAGGCAAAAGTTAACTCCCTTCAATGGTTGGTCAATGGGATGACCCAATCTAACCATAGCTTAAGAGAACAATTAAAGCAACATAAGAGGCACAAGGCTAAGCCTACACAACAAGAAGGAGAGTCTTCTAAAGCCAACCCTCCTCAGCAAGCCTATTCCAAGGGATGACTTCTTTTTGTTCGCAGTGGGACTTGCAAAATCATCATTGTGGTGGTATGTTGGGCCCGAGATATGATCATCTTCATGAAGTTATTATACACTTTTTTCCATATGTATTGTTACCCATGATTTTGGTCGTCATGATGATATATTGATGATGGTGTACTCAGGCTCTTCATTAGAACTTTCTCCTGAGGAAAGTTACCTTCATCTCTTTCCAGAAATCACATTTTTAAGGAAGGTTCGCAGGCTGCCAATACATTTTCCTGCGAGAATGCATGATTCTCACAGGCTGCCTTAAGCCAGGGTGCGAGAAGTTCGCACTATGTATAACTACTAGGGTGCGAACTCTTTCTAAAGAAGGGAAAAAGATGAATTCTCGAAGCTTCTAGAAGGGAATCTTCTAGAAGGATGAGATGGCATTCGAATGGTTATCTAAGTACTAGCTTTCCTGATATTTTGGGATCATTCTTATCTAAGTAACTAATTCATTCTCTCCTATATATTGAGGGTATTCTCATGGAAAAGGTTAGAAGCAAACAAACAAGAGAGACATTGGAAAGTTAGTGAAATATTGTGTGAAGGACTGAAGCTATAGCAGCTAGGGAACTCTAGCAAGTTTATCAAAGGTGGTTGATCTTCTTCATGCAAGTGAGCAAGTGTGTGTGTCAGAGCCAAGGGCCATCAAAAGGAGGTTTGCAACATCAAGGCTCAGTTTGTAATCTTTACTTTCCATCAATATGATATAGTAATATGTCTCTTTCCCATAAAGCTAATTCTACTTTATTGTATAACTCCTTGATCATATACATAGATTCACTATTGAATATATTGTGCTTTCTTCACTCCACTTGGTTTGTATTGTTTTGGTATTGACTGTACAAGAGCATTGGAGTAAAGAGGGAGCAACAAATACCAACATAAGAGATTATAAGGTATGCAACTTGTTCTTTCCTCTTAGTTCATTCAATGGTTAGAATCTAGGGAAAGAGTATTATTCTGTCTTGCTTTGTTCTAGATCCAGGTGGATCTAGGGAGATCAGTTTGTGTCCGCACTTACGGATTTATCCAATAACAAAATTGGCGACTCCACTGGGGAAAATTCCCTTTTTCTTTGTGGCCTTTTATGTTTTTTTGTGGCCATTTTCTCTAGTTTCATTTTTCTCCTGTCCTATCAGTCTCTGAGTCTTCAGGATATCCTGATAGAGCTTCTGAGTCCATAAGCCTTTGTCAATTTTACTTCAATTTTCAAAATTTTTGTTATGTTCAGAAGTTCTCGCACTGCACTTAATTGCAGCGTACGAGAATTGGTCAGGTTCGCACCCTGCACATAGGTTTCAGTGCGAGGTTCTCGCACCTTGCTAAAGGGTCACCTGCGAGAATCTATGATTCTCGCACTGTGTAATATTGCTTTCCTGTGAGCATGATTTTTCAAAATTTTGAAATTGAGTTTTGGTTTTTCTAACTGCCCAGATTAGTCGAATTACCTCTTATGAGTTTCTTGGACCATTGATTGATATATTTCTTGCTTTAGTTTGCATGTGTGAATAGTTTTAGGGTTTCAAGGTTTTTCTTGTCCTTTGTGTCTTGACTTTCATTTCTTGACTCTTCTTGGCAAAACTATTCTCTCTGACTTCAGATTCTGAGTGTGTTTGATTGGTTGAGAACCAGTGATTGGTTGAAAGTTGAGTACTTGGTTTTTCTCCTTTGCTTATTGGTTTGAAAGAACATTTTCATTTGCATTGATAAGGCTAATTGGTTTGCTCTTTATTTTTGCTTTCATTGAAAGAATTGATTGGGTTGTTATTGCTTGATTCTTTATGATTTGATTGTCTGCTCTCTCATTGGTATAGTGAGAGTTCTTTTTGGAAAGTGAACAACAAGCTTTTCTTTCAAAAACATTGTTTTTTGTCTTTTAGAAAACATTGAAAAATCAAATTTTAGAGATTGTTGAAGTATTTGAAAAAGACACATAGAGCATTTTTATTTGATAAATGATTGTTTGCATTGGCATTTAAAAGGAAATTTTTGCATTGTAGTACATGGTTGATTTGGAAAACTTTCTCTCTCTCCCATACATATGATTCATTGAACGAAAAGCGTTATATTTCATTATCATCCTTGCATTATTTGGGTCAGAGTCATACAACATACGTTTCACTTCCGTTACCTTCGAGTAAACAACAACTCTTCAAAACATTGCGTAATCTTAAAATTTATCTAGTAACTCTTTTCTAGGGCTCTTTTACAACAACATTTAGCTAGGCTAGTGCTTTGGAGTAGGAAGAGAGATACACTCTCCAAAAGCTCAAAACACACAATAACATCTTGAGTTAGGGAGTGTTAAATTCCATTTGTAACATATTGTCCTGGGAAGCCCTTCTAAAACAAGGGTTAAGCACTAGGTCGCATTGGTGTTGGCAGAGTTACTCACCCTGCTTTGTTGACATCAGTGTAGAGATTGCACTTATTACGGGGGTCACTCGGAGGTATACCCACAATGATGAGTGGAAGCCATTTGAGTTGATTTCGGGCTAGATACCCTGCCCTTGAGTGTGGATCGGACTGACGACTGTTCCCCCAGGCTTTATTGTTGTTTGTGGTGACCTTAGTGGCCTATCTCTCTAGGTTCTTACCCAAGGTGACTGTGGAGGGGAAAGTATTCACGGTACCTGGAATTGACGTTGACCAAACTCACTCGGGCTCCTTGGAGGGTATACCCACAATTATGTGTGGGAGATTGCACCAGGGTGTAAGTCCGTTAAGCAGGTCGTCAACGTAAGTTTTCCACCCTAGCCCCGCCCCTTCTTGTCTCATTGTTGCGACGTTGGATTTCATCACCAACTAGTGGCTTCAAAATTAGAAGGTCTTGTTTGCTTGGTGATTGCTTCCTAGATTTTGTTTACTAGAGTGTGTTGTTTGTTTCTCGAAGTTGACCATAGGAATTTCTTCATGGAGCTTGTTACTTAGTTACAATTTCTCCCCCACGTCGCTCACGTAGAATGCAGGGTTTATCTCTAGAGCATCTGGACGAGTCACAACCCTTGCCTACAACTACACCTGAGGATTCTCCTCTGCACGGTGAAGCCATAGTTGTTACCACACCCCAAGTGGAATCAACTGAATCTCTAGAACCTTTTCGAATTACTAATACTAGAGAAGACTATCGAATTTTCCGTGGTGAACGGCCTTTTGTGCGATCAAATTCTTCTGGAGACGTAGTTTTTACCTCTTCTGGATCACCCATTGGGCCCTTTCTCGGTGAAGAAGGCCAAGATCCTTTTTGGTCAGCAGACGTCCGCAGGCTCCTCTTTAGTCCTGAGTCACATGTTGTCTCTGAAATCAACCCTCCGGTGTTTTCTGAGACCGAGACGATACCGGTTAATACCACTTATCACTTTACTCTCCCTGCCGAGATGGCCCATCTCACGATTACTACGAGTGTCCCAACTGGGTTCACTACAGCTAGTCTTCCTCCTATTAACACCCAACGAACGCACCATGTTACTCCAACACTACCACCCGGCTACCATGCATTGAATTCTTTGTAGAATGCTTCCAATCCAACACCTCCGCAAACCCCTTCTGGTACTCCCAGTGGTCCTTCTTTTCATGCGCACCCTATTCCCTATTTTATTTTGACACTCCCTCAATTTCCTTCTGTTAATCCTAATTCTAGTGGCACTATACTGATCGTTGCACCAAACTTGCAGATTCTTGTTGGTGGGCAAGGTGGTATGGTTCCATTTCCTTTTATTGGACACAATACAATTACTACACAACCTACGATTGGCACACAACTTCTGTTTGGAACTATACCTACGATAGGGGGACCAACCACACCTTTTAGACAAAATATACCTCCGGCTTTGGCCCAGTATTGGACTCAGATGCTACAAAATCTTCCTCAAACGACTGGGGGGCAACAACCTGCCCCTACTATCGGCCAACCTTATCTAGGTATACCTAATCCTATTTGGGGTTCGAGTCAAACTTCCCAACCTCAGGTCCCTACTCAAACTCAAGGTTATAATCCTTGGAGCTACTATCCTCTTCAGCCACCACCGAATCAGCCAAGGTCTTCCCACTATGGGTAGACTGCATACATGCCTACTGGTTTGCCAACAGGGCTTCCACCCCAAAGTCACCAGTACCCGCAGGTGAATCGACAGTTACCTTTTCTTTCTACTTTGGATTTGCCAGATTTGTCTAGGATTCTAAATGATCCTATTCGTCACTCTCCCCAATGGCCTGCTATTCTAGCCAAGCTTCCATCGGATATTCTGAAATTCGACGGCAAAGTGGGAGAGGACCCGAACAATCACGTCATGACTTTTCACTTATGGTGTTCATCCAATTCATTGATGGATGACTCTATTCGTTTATGTCTTTTTCAATGAATCCTTACCGGTTCTGCTGCGAAGTGATACATCGAATTGCCACGAGGTTTCTTCTCTGATTTTAACACTTTGGCTATGGATTTCCTTACACATTACCAGTTACCGATCCGTTATGATACCGGGACTGAGATTTTGACTTCCTTCAAACAGACTAAAGACACTCATATATCTGATCATATCCATGAGTGGCGAAGGAGACGATGTCTCATCAAACTTGAACTCCCCGATCAATTACTGGCCGAATGGTTTACAAAGTCATTTGTGAATGAAATTGGTAAAGACATTTCCATGGGTGGTGTTGTTACAGAGGAGCAGGCTATAAGTCGTGCTCAATATCTTGATCTCGTTTATTCGCAAACGGGAACAATTTACGATTTGCTACCTGAATTACCTCGTCTTGGTACTTCCAGCACTTCAACTACTCTAGCTGCCTCGCATGCAGCTGATGGTGTGATTGGTACTGCTCATGCCCATTCACATTTGGTTTCAAGTACAAACCCTAAATCTACTTCTTCTAATGTTCAAAATGCTCCGTCTCCTGCCGCTCCCACCGGTAAAACTTTTGAGGTTAATGCTGTCCAATCTACCCCTGCCAGTAAAAACAAATCTAAAAAGGGGAGAGGCAAGAATAAGGAGGGAAAAAATAATAATCAAGCAGAGCAAACTAAAACCACTCCTGTTGAAGATCGGGATAAGTGAAAACCCCGCTACCCTTGCCTTATCTGTGGTGACGATCACTACACGAAGGATTGTCCACGACGTGCGGAGGTCACGAAGTTCCTTAAGGAGCTCCCAAACCATCTACTCCGGCTGTCTTGTCCCAACCCTTCCCGTCTTAACAACAGGCTCAGTTGGTCATTCAAGACCAACCCTCCTCTTCTACGACATCATATGTTTTGATGTGTACTAGTGAGTCTAAGAAAAACAACATTACACTCACGACTAGAGCCAAAGATTATACTCCGTCTAAGGAGAAGGTTGATGATTTACCTCCTGCTTTGGTACAAACTTCTCCTGCGACTCCACCTACTAACGATCCTCTTCATCTCGAACAACCAAGTTTAGATACAGTTCTACGACCACCCCCAAAAGGTGTCGTTAGGAAATCGGATTTCAATCCTCATTCTCGTGCGGCCCAGAACTACAACATTGTGGAAGATCTGGCCCAGGCACCTTCAGCGATGTCAACCCTTGAAGTCCTTCAGTCTTGTCCTTCACAATGGAAGGCACTTTTAAAAGCTATAGGTGGAATTGACCCGACAAATACAAATTTGATAGTCTTTGACTTGAATGGTCATATTCCAAGGTTACCCCCACAACTTGCGTTCCAGATACAAGTTGTTGTTTCTGACAAGAACATTTGCCGAATTGTTATCGACGAGGGTGCCTCCATGTGTGTAATGTCTTTTGCTTGTTGGAAAGCCATTGGCTCTCCTCCCTTGAATGAATCACAAAACACTCTTAAAGCCTTCAATGGCTTTGGTTTTAAGCCTTATGGTGTTCTTCCTTCGTTTCCTGTCACACTAGAAGGTAAGACGGTCCAAGTTGAGGTGGAAGTCTTTGACTCTCCCCTTGATTATAATCTTTTACTTGGCCGTAGCTGGATCGATTCCATGTGCGCCGTTGTGTCAACCCTTTTCCGTGTAGTACGTTTCCCTCATCAAGGAAAGGTTGTTACTGTTGACCTACTCGCCTTCTTCAATTCTGATACTCGTACTGGCAATGTGTCGTTTATTGCTAAAACCCCACCGGGTTATGAGAATGTTGGTGTAGGCCTTTTAAAGGACTCCTCGTTAATGGGTACTTTTCCCATTCCTTCGCCCGATGTTCCACTCCCGTCAGTTGCTTCTATCAACATGATCTCCACCATGCCTCATGACCTTCCTGCGTCACACGACCCTTGGATTGTCCCTGACCATGGAGATCATTTTCGTTTCGGCAACGTCATGCCGTTAAGTTCGGTTGAGTCTGCCTATCAAGCCATTCAATCGGCAACACTTTCTACCTCTTCTCTTGATGAGTTGTCTCCCGATCTTTTTCATGTTATTTTTCCCACTGACGAGATGATCTTGTTCGTCATGATGGATAACCTTTGGGATGATGGAAATCATCGTTCCATACTTTTTCTGGAGCAACCGACTCTTGAGACCTACCCACGGATTCTTACTCCGTCACCCTTTGTTGTCATCTCGCCCGTTCCTGCAGTCTCAATTAATCCCTTTATGCCAGGGGGCATCACTTTCATGACATGTCACCCTCACTCGGCCGGGGGGCATGGTTACAATATTTTAGCTTTTGATTACTTTACAAAGTGGGCCGAGGCGATGCTGACATTTGACAATGATGGTATCCCTTTGAGTGAACCCAGGAATGGGTTGTTCTTGAAGAAGTACTATGCATAAATCCTTTGTGCACAAGTACTTGTATTTTATGTATCATACTTTGTGTGTGTTACTTTAGTTTGCTTTTGACGTTATCTGGTCTCTGCCCTTATGTGACATTGTGTTTGATTTCCATATGTCGGAGTATTCTCTACCCTATATTGGTTTCGCGGATGGTGCTAGCCGTAGTACTCGGAACCTAGCTTCCGTTGCATGGGCAATCTATGCCCCAACAAATGAAATTATATCTTTACGAGGTGTATGTCTTGGCCGTGCAACCAACAACATTGCAGAGTATAGCGCCGTCATTGAATTATTGGTTGATGCTATCTCACTTGGAATTCGTCATTTGGTTGTGCGACTTGACTCACAACTTGTAGTACTATAGCTAAGTAATATCTACTCTATTCGAAGTCCTACTTTGTTACGGGTGTATTTGCGAATTCGCCTCTTGGAACGTTATTTTGATCACATTGAATATTAGCATATTCCTAGACGTCTTAATACATTAACAGATGCATTAGCTAATTATGTATTGGACAGACATTTGAACCATTTATAAATCAAACACATTAAAGTTCACACAATATAAAGTAAACCGATAGAAGCCATCTGTATATATAATGATCAAAAGAATTTGTTTTTTACAAAAAGTTGGTCCGAAGACCAAAATATCAAAAATTGAAGCTTATAGCTTCTACAAAGTGACGTCATGGATGACGTTCACGGTAAAACACTACTACCCTAGCAACCCTATGGAGCAGTCGACTCATAGATGCTGATACCCCTACAGTGTGATGTTGATCGCGTTGTGGAACCTCTTCCAGAGTCATATCTGGAATGTCTGCTGTCAGGCCCTCTAAATTCTGTTCCACCACCTGATAATCTTCAGCATACTGTGGTGGTGGTGCTACTGCCTCTCCTCGCCTCTGGATAGGAGAAGTGCCAGGAGGTCTATACAGTTCGACATCTGTGTTATCAACAAACATTTTGTGTTAAGTCTTCAGATAAACATATAAAACAAAAACATTTGAATATGACAAAAATTAAAAAACATTTGAAAAAGGAAAATGCGTGTGTTTCTTACCAAGGTCACCCCACTGAGCATCCTCAGGCAATGACAAATCCGTATCTCCTCGGAAATACAACCCGGCATAAGCATAATCATCGACCATCAACATCTGGTTTTGAATCCAGTCAAAGAAAATATCATCGTACTTGACGATTGGTCCAGCCACGTGCCGGGCCATGAGCCGACACCATCTCAACATCCTTGGATCTCTAGGACCCGGTAGGTTCCACTCAACCTGTATTCGGAATACGGGGACCCTCTCAAGGAAGAAGTACACTAGTAAATATCCAAACCCAAATTGTTTCAATTCACCTCACCTGCATTTGGTTAATTGCCTTTTGATACTGTGAAGCACAACATCCGCCCAGTTGAATACTCGGGGCTCAGTACACTCGATGGTGTACTGGAAGTAGCTCTGTAATGACATATGAGGAGCAGAACTCCCCGCCATCCAAGATATAGTAAAGAGGATAGTGCGGAGGGTCAAGTCTTGTACCCCCCAAATAGCAACTTTTCCCTTTTTCCTCTCAGCCTCAGGTACACAGTATTGATTCCAGTACTCACTCATTTTTAATCCACCGCCTCTGCTATCGGTCAGGCTGACATAATACCCGCACCTGGATAATCCAGTCAAGAAGTATATGTCTTCAATGTCTATGGACAATGTGTGAGATCCTACATTGAAAACTTGTTGATCTGGGTCCCACATACGGACTAGATATTCCAGTAGTCTGACTTGGGCCCTCATGCCCGGGATGCAAAAGTATTTTAAGAGCCCACAATCTCTCAATGCAGCTATGGTGGGAGGATGATTCTCACCATTTGCATTATCCTCCTCGTGTTCTCATTCATGTCACTCAAGCACCATGTTTATGGCTATTTATCTGCACAAGGAACATACAAGGAGGATTAATGATTTTATTCATGATCTAAATCATTTTCATTGGCTAAATGTTTTAAATTTTTTTGAGTTCTGCAGTTCTCGCAGGTGACTCATTTACACAGTGCGAACACCTCGTAGGTGGCTCAAGTCTCACCTGTGAGAACGCATCATTCTCGCAGGTCCTGTATGGGCTACTTGCGAGAATGCTAATGGGCATGTAGAGTTCAAAAAATAACTTGAAACTAAAAAATCAACCAATGAAATTCAAAATTTAAACCAAGAAAATGTCAAGAATGAAGATCTTACCTTAATGTTGTAGATGGCTCGTCGAATGGTCTCCTGTAGCTCCCGAAAATTAACGCAAAATTCGGAGGGTAAGAAAGGGGTTTTGGAGCTCAATAGTGGAAATGTGAAATGATATGGTAAAAATGACTATTTACTAATTTGATTTACTTTTTACTATGTCATTTTGGGTTTTTTATGCTTATTTATTGATTAAACCTAATCCCTAATATCAAGATGAGTGTAATGACTTGCAGGTGTGATGACGTTGATAATTAAACACAAGGGTATGGACATATTTTTTCCGTTATCGCGTGTTTTTGATTGTTTTTTATGGTTTTTACATAAAACCTCGAGCATCGTTTTTGTCCGTTCTTACGCTCGTAAATACATGAGAACGTGATCGAGCATAGTTTTATCACTTTTTCAGGATCAACAAGGTTATACGAAAAAGGAACCCCCCTGGAGTCCTCTTTAAGCTCTTTTCAGTCTCTCTAAACATGAAAAGATTGCCGAGCGACCTTGCTATTTTCATGCTCGCTAAAGTATTTGAAATATGTGTTTGGTGAGCGATAATTTATCTCTTTTTCGGTCTTATCCAGACTATATTACGAAAAAGGAACTGAGAGAGTTCTCTTTTAAGTGTTTTTCCAAACTCTATAATCTTGAAAAACCTTCGAGTTTTCTATCTCTGGACTCGTTAAACAAACATTGACAGACCCGTGATGGGACCGAACCAC
>ML807743.1:113341-135101 GCA_009831015.1 Picea engelmannii | reverse complement strand
AATCTTGAAAAACCTTCGAGTTTTCTATCTCTGGACTCGTTAAACAAACATTGACAGACCCGTGATGGGACCGAACCACTCCTTCTTAGGGTTCGTTAAACATACTCCGAGGGACTCGTCCGAAGGATGAGCTTATATCAACACGCATATGTGATCCTCTTCAATCTTGCGTAAAAATAAAGAGGTACTTGCCAGAAATGGTGGGGGAAAACTTGGGAAAGGGATATGTTTCATCTTCGTATTGATTGGCAGTAAGTGTCGCTTTGAACATGACACCCCCTATTCATCATTTGAAGCCGGTTTTGGAAATCCATTTGTCTCTCATTCGATTTGATACAAGGTCATTCCCTGTGTCGTCTTTGAGTCAATGCTGCCAAATCATTGGTCCTGTCATTCATATGTTCAAGAGAAGTCCATTTGAAACCTATATTGAGTCGGCCATCTGTAGTTATTCATTCTTTCTGTGTCTGCCTTCCCTATGTCCAGTCAAATTTGCAAAATGCTCTGTTTCACCTTCAAACTCTGTTACTCATTTCGTGTCATTGATAGGGGATACATCAAGACCCTCCTGTGACGAGTTTTGTTCCATTGACTTCAGCTCATTATCCAGAATCAAGACTTAGAAATTATTGGTACCTTGCAACTTGCATGCCTCAATGGCAAGTTTCCTTGCTTTCGACAGTGGGCTTACATCATTGACCCCTGATCGAAAGATTCCGTCGGATGTTCGACATCAACTCATTTATTCACACTCGATGGATTGTACTATGGTACCTTGGGATTCATTGACATCAATGGTGATTTCCCTCGCACTTGTTAACGGTTTCATCATTGACCGGTAATCAAGTGGTTTCTACCATGTTCGACTTATACACATGTAATCATATGGTTAGATTCGTACTTTGGGGCGATGAGATTGAAGACCCTGGGTATTATCTTTGTGATCCAGGTTGTGATGGAGTATGTATAATTTGCGACACATAGATCCATTGTGTATGTTTCATGGCTATATCGTCTTGATTTGAAATTTCTCGCATAGATTCATAGTGTATTAAGGTGGCTATGCTATATTTTGATGGCATGGATCCATAGTGTATGATTGGTGGCCATGAACTTTGTTTATGATGTCATCAGTCTATGATCTGAGTATGGGAATGCCTACCTCAGAATTGGTATATATGATATTCTGCAGATGCTTGGGTGTTTGCAGGTTTTCGATTAGATGTGCTCTTGGTTTTTGACACACACATGCAACTTACAAAGTCTATCGGTTGTCACTAGTTCCAACCTCATACTTTGGGGGGCATTATGTTACCCATGATTTTGGTCGTCATGATGATATATTGATGATGGTGTACTCAGGCTCTTCATTAGAACTTTCTCCTGAGGAAAGTTACCTTCATCTCTTTCCAGAAATCACATTTTTAAGGAAGGTTTGCAGGCTGCCAATACATTTGCCTGCGAGAATGCATGATTCTCACAGGCTGCCTTAAGCCAGGGTGCGAGAAGTTTGCACTATGTCTAACTACTAGGGTGCGAAATCTTTCTAAAGAAGGGAAAAAGATGAATTCTCGAAGCTTCTAGAAGGGAATCTTCTAGAAGGATGACATGGCATTCGAATGGTTATCTAAGTACTGACTTTCCTGATATTTTGGGATCATTCTTATCTAAGTAACTAATTCATTCTCTCCTATATATTGAGGGGATTCTCATGGAAAAGGTTAGAAGCAAACAAACAAGAGAGACATTGGAGAATTAGTGAAAGATTGTGTGAAGGACTGAAGCTACAACAACTAGGGAACTCCAACAAGTTTATCAAAGGTGGTTGATCTTCTTCATGCAAGTGAGCAAGTGTGTGTGTCAGAGCTAAGGGCCATCGAAAAGAGGTTTGCAACATCAAGGCTCAGGTTGTAATCTTTACTTTCCATCAATATGATACAGTAATATGTCTCTTTCCCATAAAACTAATTCTACTTTATTGTATAACTCCTTGATCATATACATAGATTCACTATTGAATATATTGTGCTTTCTTCACTCCACTTGGTTTGTATTGTTTTGGTCTTGACTGTACGAGAGAATTGGAGTAAAGAGGGAGAAACAAAGACCAACGGAAGCGATTATAAGGTATGCAACTTGTTCTTGCCTCTTAGTTCATTCAATGGTTAGAATCTAGGGAAAGAGTATTATTCTGTCTTGCTTTGTTCTAGATCCAGGTGGATCTAGGGAGATCGGTTTGTGTCCGCACTTATGGATTTATCCAATAACATGTATATATGCATTTTTTATCTTTCAAAGGATCTTTTTGAAGAATTTTATGGTAAAATGATACAATCGGCATGAGGTACGTATAATTCGTGTTTTGTGATTCAATCAAGTTTAATTTATCATATTTTATGGTTTCCAAGAGTTAATTCATGTTTTTCTGCTATTACAGGGAAAAATGCACCATGTTTCTTGGTCCGGCACTCGTTCCGACACTTGATCCAACACTCGTTCTGGTACTTGATCTGACACTCGTTCTGGCACCCAGTATTGCACAAAAACGAAAGGAAAGTTGGCGGTTATGGTATTGGTGGCCAGTGGTGGAAAAATCAAGCACATGGGTTTTGTTTGTCATCGCCCCCTCCAGCTACTAAGCTCAAGACAACTCGATTTCAATTGTCCAAAGAGGGCGATCATTGGGTTCCTCTATTTTGTTAGTTATGGATGCATTTAATGTAATTTACCAAATTTAGAGGTGGTTCTACCCTCCTGTGGTCGACCACTTGGGTTGTAAGCTTATAAATACCAATAGAATGATCATTATATTGTTAACCAAGTAACATAAGCATTAGAATTGCCAAAAAAACATTTTTTCTCTGTTTCTAGTTTTACATTACCAAAATAGTGCCAAAACTGCGTTTTTGGATTTTTATTGTGAAGTTGGCATGCTGAAGTCGTGGTGTAATTTTAGAGAGTGACCACGACTTGCTGGGGGGGCCACTAGCAGTCTGGTAACTGTCTTCATGTATATTTTTCATTTTTCTAATTTAAATTGTCTTTTCATTTTCTTGTGCATGCATATTTTTATTTAATTAATTAGTTTGTTGTAGCTTACTGTTTTACTTCTTTTTTGCAGGTTAGATGATGATTTGTGATAGTATGTGTTGATTTTATAGATCAGAAAAGGCTTGCAAGTCTCTAAGTCTCTTTACTAATTTCGTGTCCAATTAAAACGTCTCTCTCTCTCATTATACTAACCCCACATGTAGTTAGATGATAAATTGTGCTTTCTTTTATATTTTACAGTCAAGCTTAGAACATATTTTTAATTAGAACATAGCATAGTTTTACTCTGAGTTTCTTCTGACAAAGATTGATGGATGGATAGATTTGCTTCCAGTTTTTTAATCATAGCTTGCTTACTTTAGTTTTAGATAGATTTCACTTACTTAGTTATTGGTTAAATGTAATTGTCAATTCACTTTTTAATATCATGTTTTTAATTTCTGGTTTCAGTCATTTTCTTTATCATAGCTTGAATGATTAAAATAGACATAGTATAGTTTCCTTTAACACAATTTACTTTCATAGATTAATATGCAATTGAATTTCTTAATTAGATAATGATGATCTCATCATGATGTTGATGGCTTATACATGAATATGCAGGGTATTTAACATTACTTTTATCATGGATAAGTTTTCATTAGACTGTTTACTTCACACCTTTCATTTTTCAATTAAAATTAGTATTGAGCTTATACCATTAGAACTCTCCTTTGTTGTCAAGTGTCATCAAGATATCATCCGTTACCACCGAAGGCATTCACACAACCACCAGCATTACATTTTAGTGTTTCATAGGTTAAAGTTAGTTTCTTGCTTTCATAAGTTAGAAGAGATAGTTTCTTGTTTTCATAAGTTTAGTTGGTAGTCTTTCTTGCTTTCAATAGAATAGATTTGCTTTCATGCATTGCATTGAGCATTTAAATTTTCTTTCACACAAGAGAAATAGTTTTGCATTAGGCATTTAGTTCACTTGCCTCTTAGGCTAGGTAGTTGTTCAATGAGAAGTCTTTGCTTACTTGTCTTTTGCTTTATGCTTTTGCTTGATTGTGTATTTGCTTTAATAGGTTAGTTAGGTGTTTTTGCTTGCTTGTCTATTTGCTTTAATAGGTTAGATAGGTGCTTTTGCTTACTTGCTTATTTATTTTCTTTCATAGGGTAGTTGCTGATTGAATGTAGGTTGGGAAGTTAAAGGTAGTTTTCTTTCATCATTTGCTTAGTATGCTTATTAGTTTACCTTTGCTTACTGTCATGAACTAGTTTGCTTTACATAGAGTTTTCATTCGCTTTCTTAGGAACTATCCATCAGTCCTTGGCCCAAAAGTACTTAGGTTACCTAGTTTCAATTTGCTTAGTAGGGTTTGTTCATTAGATAGGTTTGCTTGAGTAGATTAGCCCTAGATAGTTGCTTTCCATAGTTAGACTATACTCCTACCAACCTTTTTACCTTTGGCATATATTTTGCTACAACTCTAAGTTTACTTACCCCGGGTTGACAATTTAATTGAGGGTAGTTTAGTGTCTTTTTTAGTACATATAAAACACCTAACAGTGACACTAAAAAGGTTAAAGATGAAAAACACTTTCTCTTAGATTGTTCATCCTATACCCATATTAGATCTCATTTTCAAAATATTTATGACACTACCAACCTTCCTAACCTATTAACTCAACAAAAGTATGGTGATCTTGGACTTAGTGGACTCAAGTTGATACAACATTTGATGTTCTTTTTGTTGTTGTTTTTTGGGGAAATTTTAATCTTTTTTTGTTTTTTGCTTCATTTAATTTTTTTTTGGGAAGAATCTCTCCTTTCTATTTTTTTTAATGTAAATTAAAAAAAAAAAAGAGTTAGTAAATAAATTTTAAAGTGATCATTTAGCATCCAATTTTGAGTTTTTTTTTTGCATAGGGATCTATCGTCAAGGCCACAACTTCAATTAGGTCATAATCAACCATAATTTTAATGTTTAGAAAAAAAAATGCTTTAGGTAGCGTCATTGTTTTTATTTAGGTGTTGATTTTAAGGCTTTTCTGAGCAACTATTTGAGTTTTAAGGTCACGCTTGAAAAATATTGTAATTTTAACCCACGTTAGAAAAATTGGTGCACCAGTAGCACCACTTTTTGATTTAGGGGCTGATTTTCATGTTTTTTATGCAAAAATATGGGTTTTAAGGGCTAGAGTTCTCGTTTGGAGGTCACAGTTCTTGTTAAGTCAGTAATTGTTTTTTGAATGTTTGTTAATGGTTATAGAATATAAATTATGTTCTGTTTAATAGTCTGATTATGATGAATGAATGTTAAATTTTGAGTTGAATGAAGTTACCGTGATAACGATATGAGGAAGGCCAGTGCGAGCCGATAATCTTGTGTTTTTCCTTATCCTTTGAAATGGAAAGCTTACATGATATAAAATATTCATTTGGGGTAACTGGGAAGAGTGTTTCATTTTGGGTAGCTTTAAGCATTTATGTTAAACCCTTGTAGAAAGGTATCTAGAAATATTGTGGAAAGAATAAGCGTAGAAACAAAATCTTAACCCTGTTAAAAACCCTTATTTAATCCCAAAGGAACGATAGTCGTTGATTCAGTGGGAGGAGTAGATATCTATTATTCATCGGAGATCTATGATTCTAGAAAATCCTATCGAGAGGTGAAGCCTTTAGAAAACCCAAAATGCAAGGTCATAGTGGACTCCTGATGGGATAGTTCCGAGAGGAGGTGAGTTGTTGATCTATTAGAGAATGGGTTGATGAGATCTGGGTCGTAGATGCCCTAAGCATTAAGACGACAATTTGTTCGGGGGAATGGAGTTCAACAAGATCTGATAAATGGAATAGGAGGATTTTCCAATAAGGAAATATCAATATCAAAATCTTGAGGATGAGGAGAATGGTAGATCCGTCGGTGTGGATGTTAACAAGTTTTGAGTTTTTGGATCTGGAATGGTCCATCCCGAAGAAGGAACCCAAGTTTTGAGTCATTGGATATAGAATGTTCCATCTCAAAAAAGGAACCCTATCAAAGTAGTAATGTTGGTTATATACCGAGAAACTATGAGATCTGATTGATCTCTGACCATTGGATGCTATGATTTGAGGATCATTAGATCCATTGAAGAATTTATCATGATTGTGGGGAGCATAAACTTTTCGATGGCAGATGTATGAGAAGCTGGAGGCCATAGATATGAGGATAAGGCAACACAATGTGATCATAGTTGTGGATTTATGGTGGACCCCAATGGTCAAAGTTCCAATTGGAGAATGAGTGATTCATTAGCCTTTGTGTAGAGGTGCCAAGTAGATTGGGACCATTGATTTCATAGCACTAAGACCGTTGGATCTGTCAGGAGTAAAAATGTTAGAGATGTTTGATCAGAAACAAAAGGTGGGTTATATAATCTTTCTTTCCCGATGGAAAAAGGAACCCGAATCACCACTGACCGTCGATTTGGTTGGGCTGAGTGAATTGGAGACATCTGATCAAGGATTTTCATTACTTGGTCTATGTAGAAACATTTCTCCAAGGATTTGTTGAGAATATTAGAGTGGTGAGTCCATGGATTTGTCATAGCCATGATGTACACACATCTATGTGCTATGGTATAAAATATGAACAATAAGTCCACGAGTGCAGCACATGGGACGAAGGTCAAATAAGAGTGTAAACCCGAGACCATAAGCTTAGTGAAAGAGGAATTTTGACATCCCACCAGCCTAAGAGGTTTTAGGGTTTCAGGTGTGTTACAAAGTGGTATCAGATCAGATTTGAAACTCTAGGCTTGAATGGGTTTCTAAGGCCGCATGACTGTTTAAGAAATTTTTTATATGATAGAAATATATGCTCTACATTTTTGAATGATTTAACAATGTTAACAAATAGTAATAGCGGTTTTGAGTAGGAACAGATTCATGGATCAGGATTGTCAAAGACGACTGATGTTTGATAAGGCTGGGAATTTTATGCTAACAAATTTTAAAAGTAATGGCTAATAATGTTTGATTGTTTTATTAGATATGATGTACAAAAAGTGAAATGGAAGTGAATGGTGTGTTTGGCCCTCCATTTTTGAAGAAAAAATGATTTTACGGAAAGGCTAAAGTTTTGCAGGAAAGTGCAATAGCACAACATAAGATTAGAAGCGATAGAGAACAACTAGGATAAGCATAATTGTTAACTACACGTGTGCAAGCAGTGAAAAAATATCACGCGCTAGTTGGTCAAGAAAGTGGAAAGATCTAGAAGCTTCGAGTGCAGGAAAAGAGAAAGAAGGAAAAACAACGTTCCATAGAATCAATAAAAGACAATAGTGGAATCAAGAATTCAAGAAGCGCCCGATGGAAAACTAGAAATATGGGAATATGTAATGGGAAAGGGGTGGTTATTATTAATATTATGCATTGTTAGACTATTACTAGTATTATTGTTGCTTTCTTTGTTATCAATCTATCACCATTGTTGTTATTAGGTCTGGTGAAATAAGCTACTGTAATGGGTTTTTTGGGGGGAATAACTGTGATTCCATAATAGCAAGAGAGTATGTAAAGGGTATGAGAACATGGAAAGTAATGTATAAGCAATGATAGAAGGACATACTCATGGGATTATAAATTCTGAGATACTAATAATATCAGAGATCGTTTTGGCCCTAAGAAAATTGGTTATGATGTCTATGACTCCGTAGTTTCTTCATTGCATGATTACTTTTGTATGGACTTCTCTGTATGTTTCTCAATCTGATTAATATGGTGTTTATGCTATTTTACACTCTTGGTGATCCAATTCTTTATATGTTAAAGAATGAATCTCCATTATGTTACACCAGACTTGATGATGCATCCTCTTTGATTCACTTCACCTCACACAAGTCTCGGTTGCACTTCGGGTGAGTCCTCCTTCCCTTGTGGAAGGTTGAATATGCTAGCACTACTAGACTACAACGATATCTTTGTTGGTAACCTTTGAGAACCCCGGTCTCCAATTTTGCAACAACAAATGGTTTCATTGTTGGGACCTATCTTTAAAGCGATTTTTTAGAGGATGCAACATCACATCTTTAAGTCTAACATTGAGAATTGGTGGGAAAGAAGGTGTGATGAATTATTTTGCAAGAAGCTGAGTTATGGCATAGAAGTTTGAGGGTTGTTAAGAGCATTATCTTTTACTTAGACTTGGTAAGCGACTACTACAAGATACTCTAGATTCGATTCTCTAAAGAGGTATTTCAGTGGCTCGACCAACTGCAAGAAGCACACGAATTCAAAGATCGAGTCAGGAGAAGCTATGATTGGACTGCTAAGCGATTAACATCTCTTCACCACCTAGATCATTCGATTTCTAGAGTTGTGGATTTCTAGGTACAAACCACCTTGGCAGGATATATTATTGAATTTTCCGCTGGGAACCACCAGTATTTTTCAAAATCAGATGTTGTATTAAAAAAAGGATCACGAGGAAGACTGTTGTGGGAAATCCCCCTTTGGATTAAAATGTTTCTAGCAAAAGAGGGCATGTTACCTGTTCTAGTTGTGATGGTAGAATAAAACCCTGCACATGAGGGGTGAGTGATTCAGGTAAGGATTCATGGGATAGGTTTCTAACGTTCTTGAAGTATGGGGATTCATCGAGTGAAGAGTACCAGAGATGAATGAGATCAGAGGAGGGTTGATGTGATTGAAAAGAGGTGGAGAAAATAAATGAGAAATTTGATGAAGAGGCCCGATTAGTCGCCGAAGGAGATCGATTTTGAGGGTAGTTGTAGAAGAGAGTTAGATAAGTTACAATATTTGAAGATACACCGAAGTTTGGCCAATCAATGGTTGCAGGAGAGGTTTGGAGAAAGTGATGCAAATTATGGAGGAAGTGGATGAGAGAAAGGAAATTCGAAAGAAAGAATAAGGATAGGTGCCACCCCTAAAGAAGAAGACTAAGTTGGAATCCCTGATTAAGTTGTGGGAGAATCAGATCCCGTGACACTAGAAGATGTTGAGTCACATCACGGAATTGATACGGTAGTACATACAAATATGACACCCCAGGTGAAGTAATTACTTTCTAGAGGTAAATAAACTAGTCTCGAATCACTTAGTCCCTAAGCGCTATCTACCAATCCGGTAAACTCTATACTAAATTCTTTATTAGTTCTTGTCTTTTCTAATCCTTATAATCTGGAAATCTCAAGTAGTAGTGTAAGTGGGGAAAGTTCTTTAGTCGTATTGCAATCAGGATCCTCAGGGTTCATTTTGATAGGTTCTCCAAGTTCTTTGATGGTAAGTCAACATGCAAGATCCCTCACCCAATACCCAAATTTTTGGGGTAAAGGGGATGAGGATGTCAAACAACACTGGTTTCTCTGTGAGGCCATCTAGAGGTCTTGTAGAAATTTGTAGGGAAACAAACTGGTTGAGTTTCATACCACCTTGAGAGGCCGTGCTTTAAAATGGTATATGAAATACATTAAACCAAGGAATCCTCAAGAACATGTTTTCAGTCTTGCTTGGGTCAAAAAGAGGTTTATAGCAGAATTCCACTTACCACTGTCAAAGCAACAAACTCTCTCTGAGTTGTAGGAGATCAAACAAAAATATGGTGAGTCTACTTGGGAGTATAAATAAATATTTAAGGATACGATAGGGAAATTGACAAACCCCATCCATGAAGACCACCAACAAGAATTGTTTATAAATGGGTTGTTATCATTGACCTAGATACCATTAAAACAATAGAGGATAACTACATTAGGGGAAGCCTTTGAACAAGTGATGAAAATTGAAGAAATGGTTGGGTATCCAGGAAACTTGCAGGTTATGAGACCGACTGAAGATACTAATATTGCGCGATTGCAAGGCCATATTTCTATATTAAATAACAAGATTCAAGAATTGATCCTCCCTAGAGCAGGTCGACCACAGGTATGGTGTACTGGCTTCTACATAGAGGGTCATACAATGATGAAATGTCTTAGACTAAGGGGCACAAGACCCCCTCCACACGCAATGGTGCCTCCACCAGTAAGATCATCAGGAGGGGTTGTGCTAGTTGTCGCCACAACACCATTTCATGGCCACATGCAATACATTGCATTCCCAAATAATCAAGGAGGACATAGTCGGGAATATTGTGAAATATGTCGAAGCTATGGTCACTCCCCTCATCACTGTCCAATCCTACAAAAGTATTCCCTTGTTCCGAATATGGTATACTGCAAATTTTGTGGGGAACCTACTCACACTACCAAGCGGTGTTGTGCTCTGGATGCTATTGTGGATATATTGGACCAATTTTCATTTAGGGTCGATGAAGCTACTCAAGGGTTTGGAGGAGGTCGCAGAGGCGGAGGATGATTCTGAGGTGGAAGGACTAGAGAGAGAGGATAGATTCATTTTTACAATTGTGATGAACAAGGACAACTCGTGAGAGACTTTCCTCTTCTGAGAAGACCTTGGTGTGCACATTGTAGAAAGAACACCCATGCCATTGAGGACTACCCAGAATTGATTGCGGAATGGGAATATTGAGCAAGGAAACAAGGTGCCAATTTAATAAAATCTGAGCCTCAAACTATCATTGAAGAAAAGGATACCAATATTAACATTATTACTTCAGGAGGAACAAGGACCGGTGTTGATCTTGACAATGCCAATCAAAGTAAGATTAAAAAAGTGGTACCAGTGGATGATAAGTATGATCCCATAAGGTAGAAGTCGTTCTTCCAGAATGAAGTAGAAATGATTCGACATATGTCTAAACCTACCATACCAACAGTTTTAGAACCAAGTGTTGAGCTTCAACCAAGAGTCGCGGAAAATCTATTGGCTCCGAAGGACCTTCCAGCAAAATCACAAAATACTATTTCTTTATGGTTCCAATTTTTTTGCGATATTTTGGATGACAAAAAACTCACTAAGAAGTTGCGAAAAATGCTTAAGGGGACTCTATAGGCTGAAGAGATCCCAAAGGAGTTGATTGTTGATAATATTCCAGAGAGACATATAGGTAGAGTACATAGGAGGAAGTGAAGATCTGAAAGATAATTTAGACTAAATTCCCACTTCAACAACTACGAGATTAGCGATGTTATGTTAGACTTGCGGTTTGACGTCAACATACTACCAAAGAATACTTGGGAAGCCATGGGAAAGCCCAAGATTATCTATTCACCTATTTAGTTGAGGATGACCAATCAATACTTTATCTACCCTATTGGGAGGCTGCAAAATGTTGAAGTGGAATTAGTTGGCATTAAAATGATAGTAGACTTAGAGGTCATAGAAATAATGGGGGAGAAGGATCTGTACCTAGCTCTATTGGGTATTGATTGGGAATATGACAATTACATTGTTATAGATCTCAAGAAGGAAATCATGACCTATGAAGTAGATGGTATGAAAGTAACCCAACCTCTAGACCCATATTAAGGTCCTTGATATACCGATCCAGCTAAAGAAAATATAGAACATGGTTTCCTAGATCAAGTCTACATGCTAACTATAAGAAAATATGCAGACTATATTAACCCTACTGCATATGGATTAGTAAGTTGGCGGAGTATTCAATTTGCAAGTGAATATTCAGAGGAAACTTTTGAGAATTGGCAACAGGGAAGGTACATAATCTTTTCAAGATGTTGTGAAACTATCAGAGCGATTAGGTGGATTCGAGCAAAGATTCGAGAACACCCTATTTATGATGGCACCTCATATTTACACAACTTTCTAGTTGATCTGGAAACTTTCTAGTACTCTATATTTCATTAAAATCATCTCTATATAGGTGGTGGGCCACGCATAAGGAATCTTTGACTTCTTAGGATGAGATCAAACTCGCTCTCTAATGCCGATTTATCTTTCCCTCACATGAAATCCAATTGCGTAAAGACCAGGAGTTGAAGAATCAACTCTTAACTCTAGAATCATATGAGGGGTCATATGATCCATAGGAGCATGATGCACCATTATAATAAGGTATGGAAAGTTGTGCAACTTCCTTCTCATTTTTGGGTACATCAATTTATTCATTCGCTGGGATGAATTCCAAGTTCTTGGTACGTGCATGAAGAGACCAGAAGACAAAATTCTTGTTGGGAAATACTGCAATGCTAGTTATGCCACGATTTCTCATTCTTGGGTAAGTATTCTGAATTCACCTTAGTGCTACAAAAAATTAAGAAACTGATTTTTACTAATGAATTTAAGTCCACACATCTACCTATAGTCTGTCCCAAACATGAATATCTACTTGACCATAGCATTTATTCATACCCTACACAAAAACCTATGTCCTGTAGGAAGGTTAATATAGACCCAAAAGATCTCGAAGACCTAGAGGACCTTAAGCATTTGACATTTAAATAATCTGAAGGAATTATAATTGTTAAAGATACTAATTCAGATGATGCTAATAGTTCCTATTACAAACCCCTGAAGTTGAAAAAAAATAAACATAGGGAGTGAGGAACATCCTAAGTTGGCATCCATAAGGGATTATTAGGATGAAGAGACCGTGATAAAGATACAAGCTCTGTTTTAGGAATATGAGGAGATATTCCCTACAATATTTTCATAACTAAAAGGTATTAAGGGAGACTTAGGGGAGATGAATATAGAGCTAAATCCTAACTCAAAACCAGTCAAACATAGGCCATACTGTCCAAACCCTAGAGTCAAAGAGAAGGTGAAGAAAGATATTGATAGGATGTTAGTAGCTGGGTTGATTTTACCTGTGTATGAGGATGAATGGATCAATCCTATCGTCATATAGATAAATAAAGGTACTGAGTATATACGAGTCTAAGTGGATTACAACAACTTGAACGCTACTTGTGTACATGACCCTTTTCCCACCCCCTTTAATGATGAGGTCCTGGATCAAATAGCGAGGAATGAAGCATATTCGTTTGCAAATGGATTTTATGGATATCACCAAGTTATAATGTCAATAGAATACAAGAAAATAATACATTCACTTTCGAGTGGGGATCATTTTTCTATAATTTGATGCCTTTTGGGCTCAAGAATGCCCCAACGTTCTCTTGGATAATTATTATAGCATTCTACGACTTCATTCACAAGTTTCTTTAAGTCTATATGGATGATTGGACTGTCTAAAACCTATTAAAGGATCACATATGACTGTTACAATTGATGTTTGATCGTTGAAGACAACTACAAATTTCCCTAAATTTGAAAAAGTGTATTTTTTGTGTAGCATTTGGGAATCTGCTAGGACACATAGTTTGTAGGGAAGGACTGCTAGTGGATACTACAAAATTTTTCGTAATACCGAATATGCATCCTTCTACAACTGCTTAACAATTGCAGTTGATGTTAGGTTACACGGGCTACTATCACAAGTTTATCCGAAATTACGCAAGCATATTTGTCCTGTTGGAAAAGGAAGTTTATCCAGGGTCTATAGGTGTTCCTAGTACATGAATTTTATGGAATGATCCCAAGAGGGTGACTTTATCGAGTTCATCTATGGATCTCTATGCAAAAACTACTTCCTATTGTTTCCTCTTGTTCTCCTCTACTTCTTTATTTTCTATTTCTTTCTTCTTGGCCTCATATGCTACTCTTTTCTTTTTATATTCCTTTTGTTTGTTTTCCCTCTCCTTCTCTTCCTTTTCTTTGTCATCTTTCTCCTTCTCAACTTTCTTCTTTTTAGCTTCCTCTTTTTGTCCTTTCCTAATTGATTCTTGATTTATGACTTTCACCGCTGACTCTGCTTGTTTCTCTTACTTTTTCTTGTAGTTCTCATTAGTATCTAAGGCTTATTTTATTGTTCCTTTTATTTTTATTCCTTGGAATTTCTTTTGGCCTCTTCCTAAATAATTTCATGGGTGATTAATGTTTCCCATTGTTGCTTCATCTCTTTTCCCTTGTCTTCCTCTAACAATCTTGTTGTTTCTTTTTCCTTTTCATCTCTAATTTTCAACAAGGATTCCTCAAAGGACATGGTCCCCCTTGAAAATATCTTCTTGGGGTATTTATTCATGCTGGATGGGATGCACTAACCCTACATATTTTATATGACTCTCAACTATCCCTTTAGGGTTATACTGCCTAGGTTTTTCATACACAAAAGTAATTCTTTTAAGGCTTCTGCTTCTTTCCTACCATGGGGAAGATTTGTTAAGGTTTATGTCTCTATAGTTATAGGGAATGTTGGATAATATCTCTTTGAATTGGTGGATAATACATCTATGAAACTGACCTCCACTGTTTGGTATGTTATCTTTCTAATTATTAATTTTTCCGGTATGTACTTAGGAAGTAAGTTAGGAGCACCTATGCTACCATAAATCCTAATGTAAGCATAGTGTTTCCCAATGTACCGATACCCAATTTCTTTAAAAGTGTGCATAGATTTTGTGGATATTCTTAGGGTTTTTTTTTTATAAATAATAGCATACAGGGGTACTAAGAAATGCTCACAAATATCATAGAGATATTTCTTATCAATGTCCTCCCATAATTGGAAACAATAAGCATGAATTGGGAATAAACTAGGGTTCCATTCCCAACCCATCTCATGAAAATGATGTTCAACATATATAACATCTATCAAATAAGTAGCATGTAAAAACATGGGGTTTTTAGTGTTGGTTCTATCGTTGTTTCGAAAATGTTGATAGACAACAACTGAGCCCAATTAAATATATGCTTATTCTTTGCTACATAGTGATCCATTGGAGTCCATTCTTTCTTGAAATGTATTTTTTTCTCCTTGCCATACAACTTGAATATCATGGAAGATATTAGTTTGTAGGGTTCCTTCATATTATGTGTCAGAAACACTTTTATTCCCTTTGGTGTAAGGGGTGCTCCTTCCTACCACCACTCTTGAATTTATCTAGCAATTATACATTAAAAGGAGATATCATCCTAGGAAGCTTGTATCATAAGTGAATGTACTCTATCTTTAGTGATGTTATGGGTTGTTTCCTTTCATTCAGTATGGTACAATCCTCTTTAACCAAATGAGAAAATGCTCGTTTATTTGCATTAGTATATGGCATGAGAGCTAGCCTAGTCACTATAGCATACAATCCACTTGCCCAAATATTTTGATACACATTTAAGTCTTCATCTTCTGGTGGAAAGTCTTCTTTCAAAAACATCTCATACATTTGGCTCTAGGTTAGGAAGCCATCCATAACATCGTGATAATGGGTATATGCTAATATTATAGTGTCCATAGCTTTTTCCTGTACCTGTGGCCTTTCTATGACTCAACTCCTTTTCACTGTAGCATTTGTTGCTTGATCTTTAAACATCCTGTGAAATAGGAAAAAATGAGAGTATAAGAGTATAAAAATAGGTATTTGTTGCAAAAATGTATCAGACTAAGTGAAGAAATTGTCAACTATCTAGAAAAAATACAACAATGCAAGTATTCTTCACAAGGCTCTAAACAAATGGAAATAACCATGCAATTTCTCCTAAATTAGTTTTTACATTGCCTATTTACTCAACACACTTTGTATTGAATGCTTCACATAGGTCTATCCTGTGACTAATTGGATGTTGTACATCACCTTTAATGCATTTCAGAAGAAATTACTTGAAATATAAATTTTCAGAAACAAGGGCCTAGAGAAGTCAAGTCTCAGGAAACATTTTCTTCCAAATTTTTTTTTTGGATGTTTGGGTTTTTGAGAAATTAATCTTTCAAAAGAATGATCTTTCATGAGGAACCTATTACAAGTTGTAGTTTTAGAAAGGGAACCTTTCAATAAAGCTTCTGAAAGGAAAGTCTTAGGAAGACCGGTCTTCACAAAGGTAAGTCTTTGGAAAAGATCTCTTACAAATAACTAGCGTGCATAGTTACATTTTTTTCTGACGAGGATTCCCTAAAGGAATATTTAGTGTCTCGAAATTTGTGTTTTTAAAGGAAAGGGGCTATATGGGGAGATGACTAAGCACCTTTTTCTATTATGTTTACCAATGAGATGTGGCACTCTTGAGAATATAACAAAAATATTATATATTGGCACCCAAGTGGTTAGACCACATGTTCATGACTTATAATTATATTTTCATTTCCTTAGGACAATAATCCTTTGATGGTAAAATATAGTGCAAAATATGTATGTTAAGGTGGACCTAGTAAGTATCAACAAAATATTATCAGAAGAAATCATTTGGAAAAAAAAATTGGACGCCATAAATTTTTCTTCTCGATGGGTAAAAGCCAACAAAGAAGAGACTGAAGATCACCAGTCTTCATAAATTGGGATGTTATTACAACTCATAATAGGTAAAGCCCGATGAAAGTTTTTTGATAAACATTATCTGATAGTCTTTCGGCCTTCAAACTTCAGGAAAGTGTTTGGTATTCACATGTTTTTCCTTTCTAAGTGGGAGTTTCTGAATAGTGAATTTCTGATAGACCCTCGAGCTTTGTCACATGGAAACATATACAATTTATCAACCCAAGAGAGTCCTCAAAAGGGCATTATAACTTATTTCAGTTGAGGAAATGAGATTGTGAAAGTATTAGGAATACTCAAGAGACCATTGATCAATGTAGCTATCTATCGATAAGTTGGGATTGCATGGAGATAATAACAATTTATCTGCAAGTACCTAGATGAGTTAGGAGTGAGAACATATCCTTGCTTAAAAATTTCAAAGGGGGGGCCATTGGAATTCTATGGAACAAAGAATTTCAATGGATAGTTATGGGGGGCACATCACAATGGTAACACTATCTTGGGATGTAGATGAGGGGGAACATAGGTATTCTTTGTAAGTATTTGATTTTTGAGCGAGGTAGTGGAAGAATGTGAGGTAGAATATAAGGGAACACATGGGGGTGGTAGAGGAAAGGAACAAGACAACAAAATTATCTAGTCAGGAGAGGGAGGGGAATACGATAAGGGAGGTTGGTTGGATGAGCACTTGAAATTTAGTAGAAAAATGGGGAGGAATTCTAAAGATGGTAACATCACATGTCAAAGTGGGACCATGTTGCATATGGAGAACGAGAAGGAGATGGTAATGAGGACTTGTTGGTCAATTCATGTTCCATGACCAAAGTAAGGATAAAATGCGTATCCAACATAGGGCTCTGATATATAAAACTTTCATATCAAAAAAGAGCTAGTAACCCAAATTTAAATTCAAGAATGAGTACAACTTCGATGTCAGTGTTGTGGAGATGGATCAGAAGGTTGGTGAAGATCTCAATATAGTGTTAGATGGTTTAACCTTAAGCTTGGTGTAGTTGCAACCATTGACACATAAAATTTTATAGATACCAAGGATGGTCAAAACATCATTGAAGGGATTGGTAGTGGGAATCCCTAATGTTGATGCACACCAAAGGGGAACTAGAAAAGTGTGTTATATCAAGTGTAGAGTGGGACTACCATCACACTAGGGATATATCTTCTAGACAATATTACATGAGTTGCAAATTTTAAGCCTCAATCATGTCTGGAAAAAAATGCTAAGTGGATCCATGAGTCTAGATGCTACCCTTGCATGTGGTCATCATATTCAGGAATAGAAGTGTAGGTGACCAAATAGAAAATAGGGGTGGTATCTTTAGTCTATTGGAATATTTATTTTGTGAGGGTGAGAGCCAATTCATGGACAACAATAGATTGAGTCAATCTCATAGAATCAAAGGAAGGTGTGTGACATGAGGGCATGTTGAAAAGCTACAAAAATGAGCAGTGGTGACATGGTCATAAAATCAATCCAATGGAGAGAAGCCTAACTATGAATCTAGGAGTTGTAGACTAGATCTAAAAGGTGGACACTGGGAAATTTGAAAGAAAAAAAAGTGATGTTATGATGGAGGAGTGCCAAGGGTGAAAAAGGATCACTCATGATTATAAAGTGGCAGCGATCGACATAGAGATAAGAATAAAATTGATACGAGTGGCCCTTCCTGATAGTCATTTGAGGGGTTTACTTAACCATAAGGGAAAACACCAAAATAATTGTTCTAATATGGCACTTGCTACTAAGAAAGAGATATCTACTTGTTTCTCAGATACAAGAAATGTAGTAGAGAAAACCCTAGACGGTGGTTCTACATGAAGGTAGCATGGGATTTATTCTAGGGATATACATAGGTATATTGATTACTCGTATAAAAAATAAATATCGAGTGGTTGTAGAGCACTTATGCCTAGATAATATAGACTCTATAAATAAAAAAGATGGAGAGACTTTAGAAGTCGATGCATGGATCTGATGTAGAGATGGGAGGAATGGATACCTATAGAATGAGGTATGTATACTATGTAGGAGAAAAGTGAGGTGAGAAACAAAGTCTAGGGCGCCACTCACCCAAGGTGGCTAAAATGAAAACCGAAATACATGTCCTAAAGTCATGAGCGAGGGGATATGAGCCATCTAGATATATTCAAGGCATTAAAGAAAAAAAGATATGAATCAATATCTTAGACAATAGAATATATTGGATGTGGAATTGTGATGGAATCTTGTGGGTAGAACCAAACTACACTATTTTTGGAGACGAGTTGTGAAAAACATCGAGTGATAGTCGTAATTGAATACAGAGTGCAAGGGAAAATCCCCGAAAACAATGAGTGACTTAAGTGAAGTAGAAGAGAATATCCAATGGTGCACCAAATAAAATTTGGGTGGAGGGATTAGGATGGTATCCATATCCAAAAGAGAGAGAGAATTTGATGGGAGGGTGGCCTTCAATCAACATA
Organism: Picea engelmannii; assembly: GCA_009831015.1. Classification (NCBI taxonomy): domain Eukaryota; kingdom Viridiplantae; phylum Streptophyta; class Pinopsida; order Pinales; family Pinaceae; genus Picea; species Picea engelmannii. Next base: position 116,348 of record ML807743.1, on the reverse strand, counting down.
GAGTGTATCTTATGCTCAATATGTTTTTTTTAGATGGAGATTGAGCCAAATAGAACTAGAACCAAATGCTACAAATAGTTGGCGTGGAGGAGTAGACCTCAAGGAACCTAGTGTTGGGTGAATGTTGGGTGGGCATGGATCCAATGAACTATATTTTTGTGGAAAATAGGCTTAGTTCACAAGCTCTGATACTGGTTAATCAAAATTAAATAGGCTATACAAGCCTCACATATAGAAGCCAAGAAAGTGGTGTAGCATAAACCCAAAAATGATAATCTTCAAAAATAGTTCCACGTATTATTCTCCCACCAAATTCATCTTTATAGCATATTACATAAATCTATTCTTGACATAGTCAATATTAACTACAAGACAGGATTAACTAAAACCACATGGAGACAATTACTCAATGTGCATTCAATTACTTATGGCATCTATTAAATAAACCTAGAGACATGCACCCCATTGTGATAGATCAATGCCTAAATATTATATTAAAAGGCGATGAATTGAAGCTAAACAAACAACATACATAAGTACTAGTATGAAAATCATAGAAAATTGGTAGCTTTCTCTAGCCAGAAAGGAAATCTTTCTAGAGTCTTAAATCAATATATCCCATTTTTCCTTATAAGTGCTTGTTTTGTTTAACAAAAACTCCTAATATTCTAGTTACTTTAAAAACATAGAAATTAACAGAAAATGTGATGGTTGAGTGCTTCTTCTTGACCTACATTGGATGGAGGGGAATTTTGTTTTCTAGTATCCATGTTATATTTCAGCTAGTTCTTTTTTTCCTATTCCTTGAACTCTACTTGTGATAATTTAATTGACATTCTATGATTTGAGGTTGTCGAATGTGAATCTTTACTAAGGTTGAAAACCATATTATGCAATATGTTACATTCTAATTCTAAAGTATCTATTTTTTGCTTTTGTTGGACCAATGCTCCCATTATTGTTTCATTTTTTGAGGTACAAAGATGTTTAGTTTTTGCATCTTAAAAGTTACTAAGAGGAGGGAGGATCTATTACATTGGATTAAATATTCATGTCTACATAAATCCAGATGAATCTCGTGACCTTCTTCGTGGACCATGCTTTCTAAATCCAGAACATATATGTTTGAATATGGCAAAGCCAAAATGGAGCCATTGTGACCAGTGAGAGTTATTTCAACATAAAATAGCCACAAACTCCTTAAATGTATCAACACTATATCCAAAACATAATACTTTCCAAGATTTCTTCAAGCCAAACTTTAGCCTTGAAAATCCCTTCCTCAAACCTTTCAATTTCTATGAGATAAATGATAAGAAGATGCTAGGAAAAAGATTGTCAAGAAGGGAGACCATAAAATAACACAACATAGAGGCAACTTTTTTATACAATACTGAATTACAAAAATAGATTCCAAAAACTAAAGCCCAAGCAAATGTCAAATGCTAGAGCACACAAATAACAATCAATTGATAACATTCAAAAACTAGAGTCTTTAGGTAAAACTTGACCATCCAAGGGGTTGGAAAGAGTCTTACCAGATGAATTATGAGACAATTCTAGAACCTAGTATGAATTCCTTTTCTTATGCTCCTCATTATCTCACCTTGCAAACAAAATACCACACTAGACATTTCAAGAGACATGATGAATTTTATTTCTAGCATGCGAGGAAGATGGTGGTGTGTCCTTTTATATCCCTTCACCACACTTGAGGTATGAATTATGCATTGACGAAATGATGGTGGTACATGGCTTGAAATTGGAGCCTTCAAAACATTAGGGGGTTATGAACTGATATCTTCTCCCCCATTTTTGTTTAAGACTCCTTGTGAAGGTGTAGAGGATTTATTGGCTAATATACTTGTTTGATAATTAAATTCTCTTAGGTGATGAAAATAAGAAACCATATTCATACAAATGACCTCTTTATCGATTTGAGCAATGATTTGAGCCAAGTTATTATTGAAGGAAGTTAGTTTCAAAACTGTCATTTTGAAAATGACACTCAAATCTCCTAAAACAATCAATGATTTTATATTTGTTTCATTTGTAAGAGATAGACCTTAGAGAAGGGCATGGGCTTTAGCTTTAGCTTGATTATTTTTTTAAATACTTTGTCCCCAGGAAAAGGTCATTTCTGATTTTCTTTCATCAAAGATGAACCTCCCCATGCCCATAATAAATGCATATTAATAATCAATTTCATCCATGTTGAGATTGCCTATTATGGTTATGAACATGTGTTTCCTCCTTAGAGGTCACATGTTCAAATCATAAGGGGGTAGAGTGTGTTCATGTTGGCATGTTGTGATAAGGTTAGAAGGGTAGATGACCCCTAGGATAGAGGTACATTTTGGCATGTTGTGATAAGGTTAGGAGGGTAGACAACCCCTGTGATAGAGGTCCAACTCGATTGGCTTTAGCCTCGGCCTTTGCTAAGTCACAAATTTTTGGTATATATACTCTTTGATTATTTCTCATGGTTAAAAAAATCAATTTCATCCATATGTAAATATTATAAAATAGTAATCACAAAAATAAATAATTAAGTTAAAGCATGATTATAATTTTAATTATACTCAAATTAATCATATTAATTAAATTATATCTAACATTTGAATTAATAATAATCAATCATAATCAATAATAATAAAATTAATAATAACAATCATATAATTAATAATAATTAAATTTATAAAACTAACTCTTCATTTTCATTTCATTCTTGATTCAAACTTTGTGAAAATTTCAAGGTTTGTGCACCTTGGAACCTTCTTCCACTCAAAAACCATGATCGAAGACTATTTCTCATTTAGTATTTAAAAAAAATCTCCATAACCTCATCTAGTAAATTCTCTGAAAAAGTGGATAACCCCTAGTACGTGTTACTTGAATTAGCCAATGCAAAGCACATCATAATCAACAATGGAAAAGACTTTGAAATCCATATTATAATATATGTCCATGCATCCACCTTTCACAAAGATGTAAGGATGATGTTAGC
>ML807743.1:86237-103011 GCA_009831015.1 Picea engelmannii | reverse complement strand
GAAGCTATGGTCACTCCCCTCATCACTGTCCAATCCTACAAAAGTATTCCCTTGTTCCGAATATGGTATACTGCAAATTTTGTGGGGAACCTACTCACACTACCAAGCGGTGTTGTGCTCTGGATGCTATTGTGGATATATTGGACCAATTTTCATTTAGGGTCGATGAAGCTACTCAAGGGTTTGGAGGAGGTCGCAGAGGCGGAGGATGATTCTGAGGTGGAAGGACTAGAGAGAGAGGATAGATTCATTTTTACAATTGTGATGAACAAGGACAACTCGTGAGAGACTTTCCTCTTCTGAGAAGACCTTGGTGTGCACATTGTAGAAAGAACACCCATGCCATTGAGGACTACCCAGAATTGATTGCGGAATGGGAATATTGAGCAAGGAAACAAGGTGCCAATTTAATAAAATCTGAGCCTCAAACTATCATTGAAGAAAAGGATACCAATATTAACATTATTACTTCAGGAGGAACAAGGACCGGTGTTGATCTTGACAATGCCAATCAAAGTAAGATTAAAAAAGTGGTACCAGTGGATGATAAGTATGATCCCATAAGGTAGAAGTCGTTCTTCCAGAATGAAGTAGAAATGATTCGACATATGTCTAAACCTACCATACCAACAGTTTTAGAACCAAGTGTTGAGCTTCAACCAAGAGTCGCGGAAAATCTATTGGCTCCGAAGGACCTTCCAGCAAAATCACAAAATACTATTTCTTTATGGTTCCAATTTTTTTGCGATATTTTGGATGACAAAAAACTCACTAAGAAGTTGCGAAAAATGCTTAAGGGGACTCTATAGGCTGAAGAGATCCCAAAGGAGTTGATTGTTGATAATATTCCAGAGAGACATATAGGTAGAGTACATAGGAGGAAGTGAAGATCTGAAAGATAATTTAGACTAAATTCCCACTTCAACAACTACGAGATTAGCGATGTTATGTTAGACTTGCGGTTTGACGTCAACATACTACCAAAGAATACTTGGGAAGCCATGGGAAAGCCCAAGATTATCTATTCACCTATTTAGTTGAGGATGACCAATCAATACTTTATCTACCCTATTGGGAGGCTGCAAAATGTTGAAGTGGAATTAGTTGGCATTAAAATGATAGTAGACTTAGAGGTCATAGAAATAATGGGGGAGAAGGATCTGTACCTAGCTCTATTGGGTATTGATTGGGAATATGACAATTACATTGTTATAGATCTCAAGAAGGAAATCATGACCTATGAAGTAGATGGTATGAAAGTAACCCAACCTCTAGACCCATATTAAGGTCCTTGATATACCGATCCAGCTAAAGAAAATATAGAACATGGTTTCCTAGATCAAGTCTACATGCTAACTATAAGAAAATATGCAGACTATATTAACCCTACTGCATATGGATTAGTAAGTTGGCGGAGTATTCAATTTGCAAGTGAATATTCAGAGGAAACTTTTGAGAATTGGCAACAGGGAAGGTACATAATCTTTTCAAGATGTTGTGAAACTATCAGAGCGATTAGGTGGATTCGAGCAAAGATTCGAGAACACCCTATTTATGATGGCACCTCATATTTACACAACTTTCTAGTTGATCTGGAAACTTTCTAGTACTCTATATTTCATTAAAATCATCTCTATATAGGTGGTGGGCCACGCATAAGGAATCTTTGACTTCTTAGGATGAGATCAAACTCGCTCTCTAATGCCGATTTATCTTTCCCTCACATGAAATCCAATTGCGTAAAGACCAGGAGTTGAAGAATCAACTCTTAACTCTAGAATCATATGAGGGGTCATATGATCCATAGGAGCATGATGCACCATTATAATAAGGTATGGAAAGTTGTGCAACTTCCTTCTCATTTTTGGGTACATCAATTTATTCATTCGCTGGGATGAATTCCAAGTTCTTGGTACGTGCATGAAGAGACCAGAAGACAAAATTCTTGTTGGGAAATACTGCAATGCTAGTTATGCCACGATTTCTCATTCTTGGGTAAGTATTCTGAATTCACCTTAGTGCTACAAAAAATTAAGAAACTGATTTTTACTAATGAATTTAAGTCCACACATCTACCTATAGTCTGTCCCAAACATGAATATCTACTTGACCATAGCATTTATTCATACCCTACACAAAAACCTATGTCCTGTAGGAAGGTTAATATAGACCCAAAAGATCTCGAAGACCTAGAGGACCTTAAGCATTTGACATTTAAATAATCTGAAGGAATTATAATTGTTAAAGATACTAATTCAGATGATGCTAATAGTTCCTATTACAAACCCCTGAAGTTGAAAAAAAATAAACATAGGGAGTGAGGAACATCCTAAGTTGGCATCCATAAGGGATTATTAGGATGAAGAGACCGTGATAAAGATACAAGCTCTGTTTTAGGAATATGAGGAGATATTCCCTACAATATTTTCATAACTAAAAGGTATTAAGGGAGACTTAGGGGAGATGAATATAGAGCTAAATCCTAACTCAAAACCAGTCAAACATAGGCCATACTGTCCAAACCCTAGAGTCAAAGAGAAGGTGAAGAAAGATATTGATAGGATGTTAGTAGCTGGGTTGATTTTACCTGTGTATGAGGATGAATGGATCAATCCTATCGTCATATAGATAAATAAAGGTACTGAGTATATACGAGTCTAAGTGGATTACAACAACTTGAACGCTACTTGTGTACATGACCCTTTTCCCACCCCCTTTAATGATGAGGTCCTGGATCAAATAGCGAGGAATGAAGCATATTCGTTTGCAAATGGATTTTATGGATATCACCAAGTTATAATGTCAATAGAATACAAGAAAATAATACATTCACTTTCGAGTGGGGATCATTTTTCTATAATTTGATGCCTTTTGGGCTCAAGAATGCCCCAACGTTCTCTTGGATAATTATTATAGCATTCTACGACTTCATTCACAAGTTTCTTTAAGTCTATATGGATGATTGGACTGTCTAAAACCTATTAAAGGATCACATATGACTGTTACAATTGATGTTTGATCGTTGAAGACAACTACAAATTTCCCTAAATTTGAAAAAGTGTATTTTTTGTGTAGCATTTGGGAATCTGCTAGGACACATAGTTTGTAGGGAAGGACTGCTAGTGGATACTACAAAATTTTTCGTAATACCGAATATGCATCCTTCTACAACTGCTTAACAATTGCAGTTGATGTTAGGTTACACGGGCTACTATCACAAGTTTATCCGAAATTACGCAAGCATATTTGTCCTGTTGGAAAAGGAAGTTTATCCAGGGTCTATAGGTGTTCCTAGTACATGAATTTTATGGAATGATCCCAAGAGGGTGACTTTATCGAGTTCATCTATGGATCTCTATGCAAAAACTACTTCCTATTGTTTCCTCTTGTTCTCCTCTACTTCTTTATTTTCTATTTCTTTCTTCTTGGCCTCATATGCTACTCTTTTCTTTTTATATTCCTTTTGTTTGTTTTCCCTCTCCTTCTCTTCCTTTTCTTTGTCATCTTTCTCCTTCTCAACTTTCTTCTTTTTAGCTTCCTCTTTTTGTCCTTTCCTAATTGATTCTTGATTTATGACTTTCACCGCTGACTCTGCTTGTTTCTCTTACTTTTTCTTGTAGTTCTCATTAGTATCTAAGGCTTATTTTATTGTTCCTTTTATTTTTATTCCTTGGAATTTCTTTTGGCCTCTTCCTAAATAATTTCATGGGTGATTAATGTTTCCCATTGTTGCTTCATCTCTTTTCCCTTGTCTTCCTCTAACAATCTTGTTGTTTCTTTTTCCTTTTCATCTCTAATTTTCAACAAGGATTCCTCAAAGGACATGGTCCCCCTTGAAAATATCTTCTTGGGGTATTTATTCATGCTGGATGGGATGCACTAACCCTACATATTTTATATGACTCTCAACTATCCCTTTAGGGTTATACTGCCTAGGTTTTTCATACACAAAAGTAATTCTTTTAAGGCTTCTGCTTCTTTCCTACCATGGGGAAGATTTGTTAAGGTTTATGTCTCTATAGTTATAGGGAATGTTGGATAATATCTCTTTGAATTGGTGGATAATACATCTATGAAACTGACCTCCACTGTTTGGTATGTTATCTTTCTAATTATTAATTTTTCCGGTATGTACTTAGGAAGTAAGTTAGGAGCACCTATGCTACCATAAATCCTAATGTAAGCATAGTGTTTCCCAATGTACCGATACCCAATTTCTTTAAAAGTGTGCATAGATTTTGTGGATATTCTTAGGGTTTTTTTTTTATAAATAATAGCATACAGGGGTACTAAGAAATGCTCACAAATATCATAGAGATATTTCTTATCAATGTCCTCCCATAATTGGAAACAATAAGCATGAATTGGGAATAAACTAGGGTTCCATTCCCAACCCATCTCATGAAAATGATGTTCAACATATATAACATCTATCAAATAAGTAGCATGTAAAAACATGGGGTTTTTAGTGTTGGTTCTATCGTTGTTTCGAAAATGTTGATAGACAACAACTGAGCCCAATTAAATATATGCTTATTCTTTGCTACATAGTGATCCATTGGAGTCCATTCTTTCTTGAAATGTATTTTTTTCTCCTTGCCATACAACTTGAATATCATGGAAGATATTAGTTTGTAGGGTTCCTTCATATTATGTGTCAGAAACACTTTTATTCCCTTTGGTGTAAGGGGTGCTCCTTCCTACCACCACTCTTGAATTTATCTAGCAATTATACATTAAAAGGAGATATCATCCTAGGAAGCTTGTATCATAAGTGAATGTACTCTATCTTTAGTGATGTTATGGGTTGTTTCCTTTCATTCAGTATGGTACAATCCTCTTTAACCAAATGAGAAAATGCTCGTTTATTTGCATTAGTATATGGCATGAGAGCTAGCCTAGTCACTATAGCATACAATCCACTTGCCCAAATATTTTGATACACATTTAAGTCTTCATCTTCTGGTGGAAAGTCTTCTTTCAAAAACATCTCATACATTTGGCTCTAGGTTAGGAAGCCATCCATAACATCGTGATAATGGGTATATGCTAATATTATAGTGTCCATAGCTTTTTCCTGTACCTGTGGCCTTTCTATGACTCAACTCCTTTTCACTGTAGCATTTGTTGCTTGATCTTTAAACATCCTGTGAAATAGGAAAAAATGAGAGTATAAGAGTATAAAAATAGGTATTTGTTGCAAAAATGTATCAGACTAAGTGAAGAAATTGTCAACTATCTAGAAAAAATACAACAATGCAAGTATTCTTCACAAGGCTCTAAACAAATGGAAATAACCATGCAATTTCTCCTAAATTAGTTTTTACATTGCCTATTTACTCAACACACTTTGTATTGAATGCTTCACATAGGTCTATCCTGTGACTAATTGGATGTTGTACATCACCTTTAATGCATTTCAGAAGAAATTACTTGAAATATAAATTTTCAGAAACAAGGGCCTAGAGAAGTCAAGTCTCAGGAAACATTTTCTTCCAAATTTTTTTTTTGGATGTTTGGGTTTTTGAGAAATTAATCTTTCAAAAGAATGATCTTTCATGAGGAACCTATTACAAGTTGTAGTTTTAGAAAGGGAACCTTTCAATAAAGCTTCTGAAAGGAAAGTCTTAGGAAGACCGGTCTTCACAAAGGTAAGTCTTTGGAAAAGATCTCTTACAAATAACTAGCGTGCATAGTTACATTTTTTTCTGACGAGGATTCCCTAAAGGAATATTTAGTGTCTCGAAATTTGTGTTTTTAAAGGAAAGGGGCTATATGGGGAGATGACTAAGCACCTTTTTCTATTATGTTTACCAATGAGATGTGGCACTCTTGAGAATATAACAAAAATATTATATATTGGCACCCAAGTGGTTAGACCACATGTTCATGACTTATAATTATATTTTCATTTCCTTAGGACAATAATCCTTTGATGGTAAAATATAGTGCAAAATATGTATGTTAAGGTGGACCTAGTAAGTATCAACAAAATATTATCAGAAGAAATCATTTGGAAAAAAAAATTGGACGCCATAAATTTTTCTTCTCGATGGGTAAAAGCCAACAAAGAAGAGACTGAAGATCACCAGTCTTCATAAATTGGGATGTTATTACAACTCATAATAGGTAAAGCCCGATGAAAGTTTTTTGATAAACATTATCTGATAGTCTTTCGGCCTTCAAACTTCAGGAAAGTGTTTGGTATTCACATGTTTTTCCTTTCTAAGTGGGAGTTTCTGAATAGTGAATTTCTGATAGACCCTCGAGCTTTGTCACATGGAAACATATACAATTTATCAACCCAAGAGAGTCCTCAAAAGGGCATTATAACTTATTTCAGTTGAGGAAATGAGATTGTGAAAGTATTAGGAATACTCAAGAGACCATTGATCAATGTAGCTATCTATCGATAAGTTGGGATTGCATGGAGATAATAACAATTTATCTGCAAGTACCTAGATGAGTTAGGAGTGAGAACATATCCTTGCTTAAAAATTTCAAAGGGGGGGCCATTGGAATTCTATGGAACAAAGAATTTCAATGGATAGTTATGGGGGGCACATCACAATGGTAACACTATCTTGGGATGTAGATGAGGGGGAACATAGGTATTCTTTGTAAGTATTTGATTTTTGAGCGAGGTAGTGGAAGAATGTGAGGTAGAATATAAGGGAACACATGGGGGTGGTAGAGGAAAGGAACAAGACAACAAAATTATCTAGTCAGGAGAGGGAGGGGAATACGATAAGGGAGGTTGGTTGGATGAGCACTTGAAATTTAGTAGAAAAATGGGGAGGAATTCTAAAGATGGTAACATCACATGTCAAAGTGGGACCATGTTGCATATGGAGAACGAGAAGGAGATGGTAATGAGGACTTGTTGGTCAATTCATGTTCCATGACCAAAGTAAGGATAAAATGCGTATCCAACATAGGGCTCTGATATATAAAACTTTCATATCAAAAAAGAGCTAGTAACCCAAATTTAAATTCAAGAATGAGTACAACTTCGATGTCAGTGTTGTGGAGATGGATCAGAAGGTTGGTGAAGATCTCAATATAGTGTTAGATGGTTTAACCTTAAGCTTGGTGTAGTTGCAACCATTGACACATAAAATTTTATAGATACCAAGGATGGTCAAAACATCATTGAAGGGATTGGTAGTGGGAATCCCTAATGTTGATGCACACCAAAGGGGAACTAGAAAAGTGTGTTATATCAAGTGTAGAGTGGGACTACCATCACACTAGGGATATATCTTCTAGACAATATTACATGAGTTGCAAATTTTAAGCCTCAATCATGTCTGGAAAAAAATGCTAAGTGGATCCATGAGTCTAGATGCTACCCTTGCATGTGGTCATCATATTCAGGAATAGAAGTGTAGGTGACCAAATAGAAAATAGGGGTGGTATCTTTAGTCTATTGGAATATTTATTTTGTGAGGGTGAGAGCCAATTCATGGACAACAATAGATTGAGTCAATCTCATAGAATCAAAGGAAGGTGTGTGACATGAGGGCATGTTGAAAAGCTACAAAAATGAGCAGTGGTGACATGGTCATAAAATCAATCCAATGGAGAGAAGCCTAACTATGAATCTAGGAGTTGTAGACTAGATCTAAAAGGTGGACACTGGGAAATTTGAAAGAAAAAAAAGTGATGTTATGATGGAGGAGTGCCAAGGGTGAAAAAGGATCACTCATGATTATAAAGTGGCAGCGATCGACATAGAGATAAGAATAAAATTGATACGAGTGGCCCTTCCTGATAGTCATTTGAGGGGTTTACTTAACCATAAGGGAAAACACCAAAATAATTGTTCTAATATGGCACTTGCTACTAAGAAAGAGATATCTACTTGTTTCTCAGATACAAGAAATGTAGTAGAGAAAACCCTAGACGGTGGTTCTACATGAAGGTAGCATGGGATTTATTCTAGGGATATACATAGGTATATTGATTACTCGTATAAAAAATAAATATCGAGTGGTTGTAGAGCACTTATGCCTAGATAATATAGACTCTATAAATAAAAAAGATGGAGAGACTTTAGAAGTCGATGCATGGATCTGATGTAGAGATGGGAGGAATGGATACCTATAGAATGAGGTATGTATACTATGTAGGAGAAAAGTGAGGTGAGAAACAAAGTCTAGGGCGCCACTCACCCAAGGTGGCTAAAATGAAAACCGAAATACATGTCCTAAAGTCATGAGCGAGGGGATATGAGCCATCTAGATATATTCAAGGCATTAAAGAAAAAAAGATATGAATCAATATCTTAGACAATAGAATATATTGGATGTGGAATTGTGATGGAATCTTGTGGGTAGAACCAAACTACACTATTTTTGGAGACGAGTTGTGAAAAACATCGAGTGATAGTCGTAATTGAATACAGAGTGCAAGGGAAAATCCCCGAAAACAATGAGTGACTTAAGTGAAGTAGAAGAGAATATCCAATGGTGCACCAAATAAAATTTGGGTGGAGGGATTAGGATGGTATCCATATCCAAAAGAGAGAGAGAATTTGATGGGAGGGTGGCCTTCAATCAACATAGAGTGTATCTTATGCTCAATATGTTTTTTTTAGATGGAGATTGAGCCAAATAGAACTAGAACCAAATGCTACAAATAGTTGGCGTGGAGGAGTAGACCTCAAGGAACCTAGTGTTGGGTGAATGTTGGGTGGGCATGGATCCAATGAACTATATTTTTGTGGAAAATAGGCTTAGTTCACAAGCTCTGATACTGGTTAATCAAAATTAAATAGGCTATACAAGCCTCACATATAGAAGCCAAGAAAGTGGTGTAGCATAAACCCAAAAATGATAATCTTCAAAAATAGTTCCACGTATTATTCTCCCACCAAATTCATCTTTATAGCATATTACATAAATCTATTCTTGACATAGTCAATATTAACTACAAGACAGGATTAACTAAAACCACATGGAGACAATTACTCAATGTGCATTCAATTACTTATGGCATCTATTAAATAAACCTAGAGACATGCACCCCATTGTGATAGATCAATGCCTAAATATTATATTAAAAGGCGATGAATTGAAGCTAAACAAACAACATACATAAGTACTAGTATGAAAATCATAGAAAATTGGTAGCTTTCTCTAGCCAGAAAGGAAATCTTTCTAGAGTCTTAAATCAATATATCCCATTTTTCCTTATAAGTGCTTGTTTTGTTTAACAAAAACTCCTAATATTCTAGTTACTTTAAAAACATAGAAATTAACAGAAAATGTGATGGTTGAGTGCTTCTTCTTGACCTACATTGGATGGAGGGGAATTTTGTTTTCTAGTATCCATGTTATATTTCAGCTAGTTCTTTTTTTCCTATTCCTTGAACTCTACTTGTGATAATTTAATTGACATTCTATGATTTGAGGTTGTCGAATGTGAATCTTTACTAAGGTTGAAAACCATATTATGCAATATGTTACATTCTAATTCTAAAGTATCTATTTTTTGCTTTTGTTGGACCAATGCTCCCATTATTGTTTCATTTTTTGAGGTACAAAGATGTTTAGTTTTTGCATCTTAAAAGTTACTAAGAGGAGGGAGGATCTATTACATTGGATTAAATATTCATGTCTACATAAATCCAGATGAATCTCGTGACCTTCTTCGTGGACCATGCTTTCTAAATCCAGAACATATATGTTTGAATATGGCAAAGCCAAAATGGAGCCATTGTGACCAGTGAGAGTTATTTCAACATAAAATAGCCACAAACTCCTTAAATGTATCAACACTATATCCAAAACATAATACTTTCCAAGATTTCTTCAAGCCAAACTTTAGCCTTGAAAATCCCTTCCTCAAACCTTTCAATTTCTATGAGATAAATGATAAGAAGATGCTAGGAAAAAGATTGTCAAGAAGGGAGACCATAAAATAACACAACATAGAGGCAACTTTTTTATACAATACTGAATTACAAAAATAGATTCCAAAAACTAAAGCCCAAGCAAATGTCAAATGCTAGAGCACACAAATAACAATCAATTGATAACATTCAAAAACTAGAGTCTTTAGGTAAAACTTGACCATCCAAGGGGTTGGAAAGAGTCTTACCAGATGAATTATGAGACAATTCTAGAACCTAGTATGAATTCCTTTTCTTATGCTCCTCATTATCTCACCTTGCAAACAAAATACCACACTAGACATTTCAAGAGACATGATGAATTTTATTTCTAGCATGCGAGGAAGATGGTGGTGTGTCCTTTTATATCCCTTCACCACACTTGAGGTATGAATTATGCATTGACGAAATGATGGTGGTACATGGCTTGAAATTGGAGCCTTCAAAACATTAGGGGGTTATGAACTGATATCTTCTCCCCCATTTTTGTTTAAGACTCCTTGTGAAGGTGTAGAGGATTTATTGGCTAATATACTTGTTTGATAATTAAATTCTCTTAGGTGATGAAAATAAGAAACCATATTCATACAAATGACCTCTTTATCGATTTGAGCAATGATTTGAGCCAAGTTATTATTGAAGGAAGTTAGTTTCAAAACTGTCATTTTGAAAATGACACTCAAATCTCCTAAAACAATCAATGATTTTATATTTGTTTCATTTGTAAGAGATAGACCTTAGAGAAGGGCATGGGCTTTAGCTTTAGCTTGATTATTTTTTTAAATACTTTGTCCCCAGGAAAAGGTCATTTCTGATTTTCTTTCATCAAAGATGAACCTCCCCATGCCCATAATAAATGCATATTAATAATCAATTTCATCCATGTTGAGATTGCCTATTATGGTTATGAACATGTGTTTCCTCCTTAGAGGTCACATGTTCAAATCATAAGGGGGTAGAGTGTGTTCATGTTGGCATGTTGTGATAAGGTTAGAAGGGTAGATGACCCCTAGGATAGAGGTACATTTTGGCATGTTGTGATAAGGTTAGGAGGGTAGACAACCCCTGTGATAGAGGTCCAACTCGATTGGCTTTAGCCTCGGCCTTTGCTAAGTCACAAATTTTTGGTATATATACTCTTTGATTATTTCTCATGGTTAAAAAAATCAATTTCATCCATATGTAAATATTATAAAATAGTAATCACAAAAATAAATAATTAAGTTAAAGCATGATTATAATTTTAATTATACTCAAATTAATCATATTAATTAAATTATATCTAACATTTGAATTAATAATAATCAATCATAATCAATAATAATAAAATTAATAATAACAATCATATAATTAATAATAATTAAATTTATAAAACTAACTCTTCATTTTCATTTCATTCTTGATTCAAACTTTGTGAAAATTTCAAGGTTTGTGCACCTTGGAACCTTCTTCCACTCAAAAACCATGATCGAAGACTATTTCTCATTTAGTATTTAAAAAAAATCTCCATAACCTCATCTAGTAAATTCTCTGAAAAAGTGGATAACCCCTAGTACGTGTTACTTGAATTAGCCAATGCAAAGCACATCATAATCAACAATGGAAAAGACTTTGAAATCCATATTATAATATATGTCCATGCATCCACCTTTCACAAAGATGTAAGGATGATGTTAGCTCTTGGATTCATTTGAAGGTGGACAACCCCAAGTTCCTTTTCATACTATATATGTCCATGCATCCACCTTTCACAAAGATGTAAGGATGATGTTAGCTCTTGGGTTCATTTGAAGGTGGACAACCCCAAGTTCCTTTTGATTGGCAATAGACATGGCATTATCATTCACATATGAATGAATACAAAACATAGGTAACCTCTTAAAAGAGATCTTCGAGATCTTCTATTAAAATATAAATGGACTACCAAAAAATAATGCTCCTCTATTTAAAGAATGTATCCTCATTTCCTTCAATGTTGCCATTCCTATATTTGGGGTATGCTATTAATGTTTAAAAGCAAATAAATTACACTTGCAAAGCCATTCTGTTTAATTTGTGATCTGAAAATAGAAGGCTGACTTGTTATGCTATGCAAGCACCCTCTACTTCATTAGAAATAAACTTTACAGGACCTTGCTTCATGTGTTAAAATATGCAAGATAGAATTATGTGTTAAGTTTATGAATCTTCTTGTAAATGCTTGTGTGAGGAATTTTTCTTTTAGATGGTTAAATATGTAATTTAAATAAATACACATCAACACAACTTGTAGCAAATAAACCATCAAACTCAGAACAATCACAACATGATAAAGGAGTTCACCCCCCTCCGGGCTACATCTCCTTGAGCCTCCATCAATGGACTTGGCTCTTTGGGATTAATTTGTCAAAATTTCTTTTACAAGATGCTGCTCAACTCCAATGGAAAAACAGACTATACCATTGAGATCAGAACACATAAAAACCCCAAAAATGACTAATAGAACTCTGAAAACGGATTATGGCTCATCCAGGCCATAAGCTTCCCTGAGCTTCTCTTTGTCAAATACGCCTGTAAAAGTCCTCAAAAGCCTCTGAAACCTGTCCCAATGTGTTCAGAGCATAATAATTAGCCAAAAATGATTATTCAATCATAGAAAACAGACATAGGCTCACCAAAACATGTCCTCAATCAATGAGGGCTTCAAGCTCCCTGGAGCTTGCTGAAACTTCAATGGCTAAAAACCTACAAAAGAAGTCTTCAAATGGCCTTGATAATAGTGCCAATGGATTTAGGACGTCCAAAAACCCTTAGCTGGGATTTTACGGCACCTCAATCGGCCAAAAAATGAGAAAGATAGGCCTCCTGCCATCCTCTTCCTTCAAGCTTACTGCCTCTGGTTCGCCAAAACGCACCTCTGTGTGCTTGAACCAAGAACACGCTCCAAATCCGTGTTTAAACCCAGCACACGCACGCAACCGAATAACTGTGCAAACTGTAGGATGGTTAGGGTGCCTCTAGCCCCTAACCGCCTAGCACCTGGGCACATAGGGCGTAATGTGACCTCACGCATGAGCAAAAGTGGTTAATGGTTATAACCGTTGAAACTTCCTCCGCGCTCCAGGTCGTGGGCATATGACACATAACATATGGCCAAGGGTCGTACCAAAACCCCGCGCCAACAACCGCGCGCATATAACATGGTCACATGTGTTATGTAATAGGACCACGGGTCGGGGCTAAGCCCCGACCCGACCCCCCGCCAAAACAATACAAAATGCAATTCAAATATAATATTATCCACATACATATTAAGAAACAAACGACGGCATGTTGGTTAGCGGAGGTTTATGAAGACTTTGCATAGTGGGGGAGGTCCGGGGTTCAAACCCCACGGACTCCATAAATTTTTTGAACCAACACACAAACCAAAAATGGGGTGCCATGTGGCAGCCCATGACTGGGCCACGTGGCACCAAAACATTTGCCCAATAAAATGATGCCACGTGTCGTAATGTGATTCATCCAACTGTCAGCCAACTCAGCTCTTCCACATCACTTATGCCACGTCAGTGCACGGTCATGCCACGTCAGCATCCGTACGGACTGTACGGACTGCCCAATCAACGTCTTTTTTTTTACCTGTTTGATGATTCAAACAGATCGCGATATCTCTCGCTCCTGATGTTTGTTTGAGATGAAACAAATTGCGTTGGGTTCGCGATAATGAGGGCTATGCTCACGTTCGTTTTGAGGCAATTCCGAGAACATTGATTTTTGAGTTAAAATTTGACCCCTGGTCCAGATTTTGATCAATTTGAGACCATTTTACCCTTTAAAAAATGGAAATGGAAATAAAGTAAATGTTATTGTGAGTTGTAATCCCTTTTTCCTCTAAAAACATGAAACTACCCACTCTTCTATAGGTCAACCATCCTATTTGACCATAACTTCCCCTTATATAATAAAACATTTCATATATATTCATTGCTATTTGTACAACCATCCTATTTCTTAATATATTAAAACATTTCATATATATTCAAATATAATAAAACATTTCATATATATTCATTTCTATTTGGAGGAGAATAGAATACTAGTACAACCTTTGCACGTACTAGTATAATCAGAGTACTAGTTGTGCTGGCTTCAAACTTATATTGTTTAAAATTGTTCTTAGACTTATTTCAGTCTTATGTGAAATTGGAGTATGATTGCCAAGAATTTCAGCAGTCAACAACCAAAGAATCCAAGGAATTATGTGGATTATAAGATAAGCATTTAAATCCACTTGTTAATAGTGAAAAATTCTATGAAGAATTTGAACTATGTGGATTATAAGATAAGCATTTGAATGCACTTGTTAATAGTGAAATTTTCCATGAAGAATCTGATGTGTTGGATTGTTACTTGGTCAAATACATGTGTACTTATTTCTTTCAAAATCTTTGTGGCATTAGAGAGGTGGGGTATTGTGGCAGAAGTTGTCACTTTATCGTGCCAATGTGCTACAAATGTGCTACAATGTTTTTAGATTGTGGAAATTTGCTATATTGCTATTAATTATATGTTTATTTTTTTTAAGATAAAATGTGATTATATATAGAATTGTTTTTTCTTAAAATGTTATTATATATGGAGTTGTAATGTAATTTGCAAAAATGTATTGGATTCTATTATTGTGTGATCTGGTTGTTCCTTTTATATGTTTATCATTTTACTTTTACTTGTATGCAAACTTATCTTTAAATATTTGATAAGTTAGCTTAAATGTTTTAAGCTATTGAATATTTTTTCTAAAATTATTTTATCTAAAATTATTTGATATACATTAACCTTTAAAATTTATGATTTTTTTAATAAACTAGAATGTTTCTTTTACATTATTATATTTAAGAGGTAAATAATAAAATCATCAAACTATTTTTTCACTCATCTATAGTTGAATTGTTTATGGTTGATCTTACATAAAATAAAAATTGTAATTTTTGGAAAAATCCTGTAATAAGTTTATTATAAAATAATATAAAACATATTAAAAAAGAGTAAAATGATGTGATCATATGTTTGTCTTTCTAAAGATGTGATTATATATGGAATTGCAATGTGATTTTCAAAAATGCATTAGATTCTAATATTTTATAGTTCATTTTACATGTTTAGCATTTTGCTTTTGCTTGTATGCATTCTCATTGTTTAATGTTTGTTAAGTTAGTTTAGACATTTTAAGCTATTAAATAATTATTTTTTATTTTATTTTTTATCCAAAATTATTTGATATGTTTTAGTATTTAAAATTTATGTTTTTTTTAATAAATTAGAATGTTTCTTTTACATTGCTATATTTAGGAGGTAAATAATAAAATCATCAAAATGTTTTTTTACTGGTATATAGTTGACACCTTTGCATAGATGACACCATCATGGGCCTTCCAGTCCTCTAAGATTCATTATGTCCTAAGTTGCCACCTTATTTTTAATCAGGCACCACAAGAAAAGATGGTATTTTAAGGGACACTTTATTTTCCAAATTCCTTTCTACCACCAAGAAGGTTCTTGTTGGAGTATATCAATGTTTATTTGTGTGTATCTAGATTTTTGCATATAAAATCCAAAAGGACTATGTTGCCACACTAATTCATCTTCCTTATTTTTTAACCGGATGTGCCATGTTTTAAGAGCTTTGATATAGTCATTCCAACTGATGAACATCTTTCCATTATTTCCCCCACACTGTAGTTCTTGCTCCATTTATGATCTGGTCCAAGTGAAAAATAACCCTTTCATGTAGATTGTCAATTAAAGGTTGGGGGAGAAGGTGTGCCCTATCACTGTCTGGCCATGGATCATGACCGAGTCTAACTTTTGTACATATTCCCACTCTCTAGGTTAGGCCATGACCGACCATTGAAAAATATTTCTAGATAATCATGTATTTTTTGTGCCTCCACTCATAACAAAGTTTTCCTTTTGACTGACCCAAAGGAATCTGAAATAGATTCTCCTAATTTTTTCCAATGTACCTTTTGGGACACATGCTAGATAGATCCAATATACCGAAATAGCTTCCATCACTTACTTGACTAAGACCAATCTCCCTGCTCTAGATAACCATAACAAACTCCAAGATTTCAATCTCTTTTCTAGTTTGTCTATTAGCCAACTCCAATCTGCCTTTTTGTAATGTTGGGTTTCAGATGAAAACTTAGATACTTCATCCCTTCATTGAAATGCCTTGACTCAAAAGGGAAAAAGTCCCTGTAAAATCCTACCTCCACTTCCTCCATAAAGTGTGTTTCTAGAGTAGAATGTTGGTCGTTGATCTGCATACATGTAGCTCAACGAAAAAGGTCCAAGATAGATTTTAACTTCTCTGCATCTCTCCTTAGTCCACTACAAAATACCAATACATTGACCACGAATAGGAGGTGGGAGAGCCTAAGAGTTGGAGTTAAATAGACTCCTAGGAAATCCCCTCTGAGTTTTTCTTCATGAATGGCCCTACTGAGCCCTTCTACTACCAACAAAAACAGTAAAGGTTACAAAGGACAACCTTGCCTTAAGCCTCTTTCTGTTGTGAAAAAAGGTTGAGACAACACCATTTATGAGGACAACAAAATACACCGTTGATATACAACTCATAATCCAGTTTGTAAAAAGGAGATAAAAACCCAAATGAGTTAACAACATCCTCAAAAAAATCCACTTGACCCTGTCATATGATTTTGATAGATCTATATTGAGGACTTCCCGTTTTAATTTATGGGTTTTGATGCTATGTAAGGCCTCTTGTGCAACTCAAATTGCTTCATGAAGTTGTCTTCCCTCCAAAAAACCAAACTTCTCCTTAGAAATGGACTTTGAGAGGATAGTTGTTAGCCTTCGACTAATAATTTT